>JAWQEG010005469.1:25000-45542 GCA_033782935.1 Petrolisthes cinctipes | reverse complement strand
ACAACACAACAACAA
Organism: Petrolisthes cinctipes; assembly: GCA_033782935.1. Classification (NCBI taxonomy): domain Eukaryota; kingdom Metazoa; phylum Arthropoda; class Malacostraca; order Decapoda; family Porcellanidae; genus Petrolisthes; species Petrolisthes cinctipes. The sequence goes on along the minus strand of JAWQEG010005469.1, from coordinate 45,527 downwards.
CAATAACAACATAAGGTATGATATCGTATGGTGGATATAAATAAAACAACAACACAACACAACACAACACAACAACAACATAAGGTATGGTATGTTAGTGTATATATTACTACAACACTACAACAACAACAATGTATGATAATTATAGTATTGTGGATATAACAACAACAATAAAAATAACATAATGTATGGTATGTTAATGTGTATATATTACTACAACAACAACAACACAACAACAACAACAACAATGTATAATTATAGTATGGTGAATATAACAACAACTTCAACAACAACAACAACACCGACCCGACACAACTTCACATACCTTTCCGTGGTCCGTTCTCGAGTTTCCAAGCGGTGCCCGGAGATCGAAGGTCCCACCCGACTATTGAGCCAAACACCGTAGCGTATGTCAGAACCGATTGTGACCCTGAAACATGGAGAGAGTTTATTTATATTTCATTCAAAGCTGAGCACCACAACAAAATTACCACCGACTGTAGTTCTTAATGTGGTGATTGTTGTATGATAATAGTAGTATGATAGTATTAACCTAACCTAACCTAACCTAACCTAACCTAACCTAACCTAACCTAACCTGGCCTAACCTAACCTAACCTAACCTAACCTACCTAACCTAACCTAACCAACCAAACCAAACCAAACCTAACCAAACTTAACTTAACTTAACTTAACTTAACTTAACTTAACTTAACTTAACTTAACTTAACTTAACTTAACTTAACTTAACTTAACTTAACTTAACTTAACCTAACCTAACCTAACCTAACCTAACCCTGTATCAAAGTAGTTCATGTCGACCACATAGCCGTCCTCGTCTGTGTTCAGCTGACGACTGTTGATCAGACTCATCTTGTCCAATCTGGAAACGAATTAAATTATTATCATTACATTGTGGTGGTGAGAAATTAAAAAAAAATATATGTATTGTATATTTTCCAAAACAGTGTATGTATGTAATGTACTGAATATTTTTTTACATGCGAGTCTTCAGTGAATGTAAGAATTAAATGATTGCTATAACAAATCCTTTACAAATACTAAGACACAATAGAATAAAATATAAAACTAAACAACAACCCAACCCAACCCAACACAACACTTCTAAACACAACACAACACAACACAACACAACTCACAGAACACAATATAACACTCACTAAACAACACAACACAACACAACCCAACACAACACAACCCAACCCAACACAACCCAACCCAACACAACCCAACACAGCACAACCCAACCCAACCCAACCCAACCACACAACACACCCAACACAACCCAACACAACACAGCACTTACTAAACAACCCAACACCACCCAACCCAACCCAATCCAACCCTACCCAACACAACACAACCCAACCCAACCCAACACTTACTTAACAACACAACCCAACACAACCCAACCCAACCCAACACAACCCAACCCAACACAACACAACACACACAACACAACCAACACAACCCAACCCAACCCAACCCAACACAACACAACACAACCTAACACAACACAACACAACCCATTACAACCCAACACAACCCAACACAACACAACACAACACAACCCAACCCAACCCAACACAACACAACCCAACCCAACCCAACCCAACCCAACACAACACAACCCAACACAACACAACACAACCCAACCCAACCCAACCAACACAACACAACCCAACACACCCAACCCAACACATTACAACCCAACACAACACAATCCAACCCAACACAACACAACACAACCCAACACAACACAACACAACCCAACCCAACCAACACAACACAACACAACACAACACAACCCAACCCAACCCAACACAACCCCAACCCAACCACAACATAACACTCACTAAACAACACAACACAACCCAACACAACACAACCCAACACAACACAACCCAACCCAACAACACAACACAACCCAACACATTACAACACAACCAAACCCAACCCAACCCATTACAACACAACACAACCCAACCCAACCCTTACTAAACACAACACAACCCAACCCAACCCAACCCAACCCAACACAACACAACACAACACAACACAACCCACCCCAACACAACCCAACCCAACCCAACACAACCCAACACAACACAACCCAACACAACACAACCCAACACAACTCAACACAACCCAACCCTTACTAAACAACAACACAACATAACACAACAAAACCCAACACAACACAATGCAACACAACCCAACACAACACAACCCAACCCAACACTTACTAAACAACAACACAACACAACCCAACCCAACCCAACCAAACACAACACAACACAACACAACCCAACCCAACCCAACACAACCAAACCCAACACAACCAAACACAACACAACCCAACCAAACCAAACCCAGCACTTACTAAACAACAACACAACCCAACACAACACAACACTTACTAAACAACAACACAACCCAACACAACCCAACCCAACCCAACACAACCCAACCCAACACAACCCAACCCAACACAACACAACCCAACACAACCCAACCCAACCCAACCCAACACTTACTAAACCCAACACAACACAACCCATTACAAACCAACCCATTACAACCCAACACAACACTTACTAAACACAACACAACCCAACCCAACACAACCTAACCCAACACAACACAACACAACACAACAGAGCACTTACTAAACCCAACCCAACACATTACAACACAACACAACCCAACCCAACCTAACCCAACACAACACAACCCTTACTAAACAACAACACAACACAACACAACAACAGAACCCAACCCAACCCAACACAACCCAACACAACAACAACCCAACACAACACAACACAACACAACCCAACCCAACACAACACAACACAACCCAACACAACCCAACACAACCCAACACAACACTTACTTAACAACATGTATAGATCCATTGCTCGAGGCTGAAGCGAGACTTTGATTTGTGAAGCACGAAGCCATTGAAGTTATTGAGCCTCCCTGGCGATTGTATGTCACTTTGGATCTGTTGTGGGCGGTCAAAGAATATTATTAGTTCATTTTAAATGTTCTATACTGTACACACACACACACACGCAGATACACACAATATATACTGTACACACACACATGCTCACACATTTACACACACACACACGCAGATACACACAATATATACTGTACACACACACGCACACGCACATGTCTACACACACACGCACGCAGATACACACAATATATACTGTACACACACACGCACACGTCTACACACACACACACGCAGATACACATAATATATACTGTACACACACACATACACGCACACGTCTACACACACACACACGCAGATACACACAATATATACTGTACACACACACATACACGCACACGTCTACACACACACACGCAGATACACACAATATATACTGTACACACACACATACACGCACACGTCTACACACACACACACACACAAAATATATACTGTACACACACGCGCACACGCACACGTCTACACACACACGCAGATACACACAATATATACTGTACACACACACATGCACTCACACGTCTACACACACACACACGCAGATACACACAATATATACTGTACACACACACATGCTCACACACGTCTACACACACACACACGCAGATACACAAAATATATACTGTACACACACGCGCACACGCACACGTCTACACACACACACGCAGATACACACAATATATACTGTACACACACATATGCTCACACGTCTACACACACACACACACAGATACACACAATATATACTGTACACACACACATACACGCACACGTCTACACACACACACACGCAGATACACACAATATATACTGTACACACACACATGCACTCACACGTCTACACACACACACACGCAGATACACACAATATATACTGTACACACACATATGCTCACACTCTCACCCTCTCCCTCCCCCTCCCCCTCTCCCATACCTCATCAACGCCGTGAGCCTTTACCTGTTAAACGAGAACCTTCGCTCAATACGACAACAGTCCCACACCTTGACGGTACCATCGTCGGAGCAGCTGGCATAAATAGACGAGTCTCCGATGGGTATCAATCTGTACGACGAGAAAAACGAGTACAAAAAAATATGTATTAAGGGGGTGCGGGGGTAGGGGGACAGGCTTGGGGGGAGGGTTTGGGGGGTGCGGGAGTAGGGGATAGGCTTGGGGGGTGCGGGAATACGGGATAGGCTTGGGGGGTGCCGGAATAGAGGGACAGGCTTGGAAGGGGGGGTTTGGGGGGTGCGGGAATAGGGGATAGGCTTGGGGGGTGCGGGAATAGGGGGACAGGCTTGGGGGGGGGGTTTGGGGGTGCGGGAATAGGGGACAGGCTTAGGGGGGAGGGTTTGGGGGAATAGGGGGACAGGCTTGGGGTGGGTAGAAAGCCTGTCCCCTATTCCCGCACCCTCCTAACCCCCCCCCCCAAGCCTGTCCCCCTACTCCCGCACCCCCCAAAACCACCCCAAGCCTGTCCCCCTACTCCCGCACCTCCCTAACCACCCCCAAGCCTGTCTCCTTACTCCCGTACCCCCCAAAACCCCCCCAAGCCTGTCCACCCTACTCCCGCACCTCCCTAACCCCCCCAAGCCTGTCCTCCTACTCACGCACCCCCAAAAAAACCCCTCCAAGCCTGTCCCCCTACTCCCGCACACCCCAAAACCCCCCCAAGCATGTCCCCCTATTTCCACACCCCCTTAAGAATAGTACAGTAGTGTTGGTAAATATAAAGTAAATAAATCCTCTAAATAATTCTAAACAACAACAACAGAACACCATTATTTTTGTTTAACTGGTCCTGCTGTTTCCTGGCATACTTTGGAGGAATCTGGAGCCACTACTGATTCCTCCAAACTATTCCAAGCAACAACAACAACAGAACACCATTATTTTTGTTAATCTGGGTTTGTTTCCATGGCATACTTTGGAGGAATCAAGATGCTCCAATTTGCCCAAAGAGTCTCATTCTTTAACTTGTTATGATGGGATGAATGTATTTAATCTAACCTGGCCTAACCTAACTAAACCTAACCTAACTTTACCTAACCTAACCTAACCTAATCTAACCAAACCTAACCTAACCTAACTAAACCTAACCTAATCAAACTAAACTAACCTAACCAAACCTAAATTAAGCTAACCTAACCTAACCAAACCAAACCAAACCTAACCTAACCTAACCTAACCCAAACCAAACTAACCTAACCTAACCAAACCTAACCTAACCAAACTAAACCAAACTAACCTAACCAAACTAAGCCTAGCCTAACCTAACCTAACCTAACCTAACCAAACCTAACCTAACCTAACCTGACCTAACCTAACCAAACTAACCTAACCTAACCAAACCTAACCTAACCCAAACCTAACCTAACCTAACCTAACCTAACCTAACCTACCCAAACCAAACCTGACCTAACCACACTTAACCTAACCTAACCTAACCTAAACCAACCTAACCTAATCTAACCAAACCTAACCTAAACTAACCTAACCAAACCTAAACAAACCTAACCTAATCTAACCAAACCTAACCTAACTAACCTAACCTAACCTAACCTAATCTAACCAAACCTAACCTGACCTAACCTAACCTACCCAAACAAAACAAAACTAACCTAACCTAACCTAACCTAACCTAACCTAACCAAACCTAAATTAATCTAACCTAACCAAACCTAAATTAATCTAACCTAACCAAACCTAACCTGACCTAACCTAACCTAACCTAACTAAACCAAACCTAACCTAAACTAACCAAACCCAAACCAACCAAACCTAACCTAACCTAAACTAACCAAACTTAACCTAACCTAACCTAACCAAACCCAAACCAACCTAACCTAACCAAACCTAACCTGACCTGTTAACACTGCCTCTGTGTTCGTGTAGATGTGCCACCAGATGTCCTCGTGGCCGCCAGCCCGGGGGGGGGAGTCGTGTGTCCCATTCTAAGGTGTCCAGGGCTCGACGTTTCTTGATACACTCCAGGTGCTCCTCTCGACGCACTGACAACAACGAGTCCAGCTCCTTCTTGCAACTTGACATACACTCTGAGAAAAAAAAAATAAAAAAATAATAATAATAATAATAATAATAAAAAAAATAAAAAAAAAAAATAATAAAAATAATAATAATAATAATAATAATAATAATAATAATAAAAAAAAAAGTTATTGTCATTCTTTCAATTTGACACACTCTGGAAAAAAAAAAAAAAAAAAAAGTCATCATCATTCTTTCAATTTGACATACACTCTGAAAATAAAAATAATAATAATAATAATAAAAAAGTCATCATTCTTTCAACTTGACACACACTGAAAAAAATATATATATAAAAAAAAAAAAGTCATCATCAAATAAAAATAAAAATAAAAAAAAATAAAAAAAAATATATAAAAAAAGTCATCATCATTCTTTCAACTTGACACACACACAAAAAAAAAAAAATAATAATAATAATAATAAAAAAGTCATCATTCTTTCAACTTGACACACACTGAAAAAAAAAAATAATAATAATAATAATAAAAAAGTCATCATCATTCTTTCAACTTGACACACTATGAAAAAAAAAAAAAAAAAAAAAAAAAAAAAAAAAGTCGTCATCATCATTCTTTAAACTTGACACACACTCTGAAAATAAAAATAATAATAATAATAATAATAAAAAAGTTATCATCATTCTTTCAACTTGACACACACTCTGAAAATAATAATAATAAAAAAGTCTCTCTCTCTCTCTCTCTCTCTCTCTCTCTCACTTTATCATTCATTTTCTATCTCACTCACCACTCTCTCTCTCTCTTTATCATACATTTTCTATCTCACTCATCACTCTCTCTCTCTCTCTCTTTATCATTCATTTTCTATCTCACTCACCACTCACTCCCTCTCTCTCTTTATCATTCATTTTCTATCTCACTCACCACACTCTCTCTTTATCATTCATTTTCTACCTCACTCACCACTCTCTCTCTCTCTCTCTCTCTCTCTCTCTCATTTCCCACTTGCCTACTGTTACTGCCCAAGACTTACTGAGAAGTACTTTGGACTCTGTAGCCTCGCCTGACGCCATCTTGTTGGTGTTGGTTGGGGTGGCGTGGTTCACAGACTCGTGGTCAATAGGCGACACAGACCTGTAGAAAAAAAAAAATGTATAAAAATAAATGTATAAAAAAATGTATAAAAAAATGTATATAAAAAAATGTATAAAAACAAATGTATAAAAAAATGTATATAAAAAAACTGTATATAAAAATGTATACAAAAAAATGTATACAAAAAAATGTATACAAAAATATGTATTAAAAAAATGTATACAAAAAACTGTATTAAAAAAACTGTATAAAAAAAACTGTATACAAAAATGTATAAAAAAAACTGTATAAAAAACTGTATAAACAGAAATATACAAAAAAATGTATAAAAAATTGTATAAACAGAAATATACAAAAAAATGTATATAAAGAAATGTATAAAAAAATGTATACAAAAAAATGTATACAAAAACTGTATAAAAAAAACTTATATAAAACAAAAAGAAAAAAAAAGATAACAAACCTACATAAAAAAAAAAAAAAAAAAAAAAAAAAAAATGTATTATAGAAAACCCTTGTTGTAACACTTATAATTACTTGTACCTTTTTGTAACACTTTTAAATACTTGTACTTTATTGTTGTAACACTTATAAATACTTGGATTGGTTAGGAGGAATTAAGTTACTCCAGAATTAAGTTACTTCAGATTAAGTTTGGAGGAAATAAGTTACTTAGAAAATACTTAGAAAATAATTGGATTAGCTTGGAGGAAATAAGTTACTCCAGATTTACTTTGGAGGAATTAAGTTACTTAGAAAATACTTAGAAAATAATTGGATTAGCTTGGAAGAATTAAATTACTTAGAAAATACTTAGAAAATACTCGGATTAGTTTGAAAGAATTAAGTTACTCCAGATTTAGTTACTTAGAAAATACTTAGAAAATACCTTGATAAGTTTGAAAGAATTAAGTAACTTAGAAAATACTTAGGAAATACTTATAAAATATTGGTAATTAAGTGAACCTGTTATCATTGTTTCTGTTGGGTGAGATGGGGTCGTCTGCCGTGCCAAACATTGCTCGCCATTCTTCATTCATGGTCGTACTCGGACTTTGAATAATTCCTCTCTGTGACCTGAAATAAATATGAGTCAATTTAAGGGGGTGCGGGAATAGGGGGGGGGGTTAGGGGGGTGCGGGAGTAGGGGACAGGCTTGGGGGGGATCTAGGGGGGTGTAGGAGTAGGGGGACAGGCTTGGGGGGTGTAGGAATAGGGGGACAGGCTTGGGGGGTGCAGGAGTAGGGGGACAGGCTTGGGGGGGGGGGGTTTGGGGGGTGCAGGAGTAGGGGGACAGGCTTGGGGGGTGTTTGGGGTGTGCAGGAGTAGGGGGAAAGGCTTGGGGGGGGGTTAGGGGGGTGCGGGAGTAGGGGGACAGGCTTGGGGGTTTTTTGGGGGGTGCAGGAGTAAGAGGACAGGCTTGGGGTTTTTTTTGGGGGGGTGCGGGAGTAGGGGGACAGGCTTGGGGAGGGGTTTGAGGGGTGCAGGAGTAAGAGGACAGGCTTGGGGGGTGTTTGTGGGGTGCGGGAGTAGGGGGATTGGCTTGGGGGGGGGTTAGGGGGGTGTGGGAATAGGGGACAGGCTTTCTACCCACCCCAAGCCTGTCCCCCTATTCCCGCACCCCCCTAACCTTATAATATACAACCCACAACCTTACAACCTTATAATGTACAACCCATAACATTACAAGCTTATAATATACAACCCATAACATTACAAACAATAACAATAAAAACAATAACAATAACAACAATAATAACAACAATAAAAATAATAATAAAAATAAAAATAAAAATAACAATAACAAAAACAACAATAACAATAAATACAATAAAAAAAACAATAATAATAACAATAACAACAATAAATATAATAACAATAACAATAACAAAAACAACAATAACAATAAAAACAACAACAAAAACAACAACAACAACAATAACAAATACAACAATAACAACAACAACCACCACTCACAGATATAGAGCTGACAAGTCCAAAGATCCGTCATCTGGGATAAGTTCACACAGATGGGTCGGTACGGCTTTCTTTAAGTCTTCAAGGTTTATCTGTGCAGAGGGGGGGAAAAAAAAATTAATTAAATAAATAAATGAAATAATAGAAAATAAAAGAAATAACAAAAATTCAGTATATATATATATATATATATATATATATATATATATATATATATATATATATATATATATAAAATATTAAATGAAGTAAATATAAAATTAAATAATATAGGAAATAATAAAAATTCAGTATATATATATATATATAAAATATTAAAATAAATAAATAAATAAAAAATTAAAAAATAAAAGAAAGAAATAATAAAAATTCAATATATATATAAAATATTAAATGAAATAAATAGATAAAAAAATAAAAGAAACAATATAAATTCAGTATATATATATAAAATATTAAGGGACCCTGTGTGTGTGTGTGTGTGTGTGTGTGTGTGTGTATGTGTGTGTGTGTGTATGTGTGTGTGTGTGTGTGTGTGTGTGTGTGTGTGTGTGTGTGTGTGTGTGTGTGTGTGTGCGTGCGTGCGTGCGTGCGTGCGTGCGTGCGTGCGTGCGTGCGTGTGTGTGTGTGTGTGCGCACGTTTCATGGCAAGCAATATTTGAAGGCCTCATTTACCTCGAATTTTCTGACAACATTAAATAAACACACATGCTTTTTATCATCACAATAGAGTATGCACAATATTTTTTTTTTTTTTTTTTTGAAGTGGACATCAACTAAATATTTACCAATCCTTTGAGGGTGGGTTGCCGGTGAGAGGATCGTGTTGCCTCCGTGGCCTTCTTCATTCTCTGTAGTCGAGTTAGGTGATCCCTCATTAACAACAGCTGCTCCACACTCTCCTCGGTCAGTCCCCCTCCGGCCAGACGACGTAATAACTGAATCACAACAACAACACATTATTATTCATTACCGATATGTTGTATAATGAATAAATACTTGTAAAAAAACCACAACTTTATTTTATACTCATTGAATAAATACTTGTGGTCCTGTTGTTTCCTGGCATACTTTGGAGGAATCAAGGCACTCCAATGTAACAAAAGTGAATTAATTACTCCCCTTAAGGAGGTGCGGGAATAGGGGGATAGGCTTGGGGGGGGGGGGTGTTTAGGGGGGTGCGGGAATAGGGTACAGGATTTCTACCCACCCCAAGCCTGTCCCCCTATTCCTGCACCCCTCTAGTCCCCCCCCAAGCCTGTCCCCCTATTCCTGCACCCCCCCAAGCCTGTCCCCCTATTCCTGCACCCCCCCAAGCCCCCCACCAAGCCTGTCCCCCTATTCCCCGCACCCACCCTAGTCCCCCCCCCTCCAAGCCTGTCCCCCTATTCCCGCAACCCCCCTAGTCCCCTACCAAGCCCGTCCCCCTATCCCCCGCACCCCCCCCAAGTCTGTCCCCCTATTCCCCGCACCCCCCCATAGTACCCCCCCCCCCCAAGCCTGTCCCCCTACTCCTGCACCCCTCTAGTCCCCCCCCAAGCCTGTCCCCTAGTCCCTGCACCCCCTCTAGTCCCCCCCCCCCAAGAATGTCCCCCTACTCCAGCACCCCCCTTAGTCCTGCACCCCCCAGCAACTCCCACACCCACCACCCTTAACGAATACCAAATAATTTCCGCCGAGACTCACATTTCTAGTAGGGTGATCTAGATGTGAGAGTGTTGACGGCAGCTGTGAGAGTGGGACCTTCTGTTGGTGAGCCTCGTGTAGTAACGTCAACACCTGGCCCACGTCACCACTCTTCACCAGGGCATCGTACACTTCACGGGTGACGGGGGGACGCAGACTTGAGAGGATACACACCTAAAATTAAAAAAAAACAATATAATTAATACTGAATAAATACCTAAAATTAAAAAAACAATACAAATAATAATAAATAAATAAATAAATACCTAAAACTCAATACAATACAAATAATAAATACCTAAAATTAAAAATACAAGACAAATAATAATGAATACACACCTAAATTTAAAAAAAAATACAAATAATAATGAATAATTACCTAAAATTAAAAAAAAACAATATAAATAATAATGTATAAATACCTAAAATTAAAAAACAATACAAATAATACTGAATACACACCTAAAATAAAAAAAAAACAATAGAAATAATGATGAATACACACCTAAAATTTAAAAAACAATACAAATAATAAATACCTAAAACTCAATACAATACAAATAATAAATACCTAAAATTAAAAAAACAATACAAATAATAATGTATAAATACCTAAAATTAAAAAAACAATATATAAATAATAATGAATAAATACCTAAAATTAAAAAAACAATACAAATAATAATGAATGAATACAGTACAGTCTGGATATACAGTGAATAAATAGTGAATAAATACAGTACAGTCTGGATATACAATGAATAAATACTTGCATCCACCACCACTTCATTTTACACTTAGTTATTCACTGAACCACAAACCTCCACTGTCTCATCTAGTGTGTGTGTGTGTGTGTGTGTGTGTGTGTGTGTGTGTGTGTGTGTGTGTGTGTGTGTGTGTGTGTGTGTGTGTGTGTGTGTGTGTGTGTGTAATTCTGTTGTCTCCTGTATAGTGACGTGTATAAATAAAGGTGTGGGTCATCTAGTGGGACAGAAGAGAAGCTACGGTACCAACATCCTCACCATTAACCTCCACTGTCTTATCTAGTGTGTGTGTGTGTGTGTGTGTGTGTGTGTGTGTGTGTGTGTGTGTGTGTGTTTAATTCCTCTTGTCTCCTGTATAGTGACGTGTATAAATAAAGGTGTGTGTCATCTAGTGGGACAGAAGAGAAGCTACGGTACCAACAACATCACCAACAACAACAACAACAACAACACCACCACCACCAAGCTCCACTGTCTCATCTAGTACAACAACACTCAATAATCTCGGGGCCTCACAACGAGAGTCACGGGCTACTCACACCCTACAGTCCCCCCCGAGGTTGAGATATAAATATAAAAATAAAAAAGTTTAATAATATCAGCGTGAGTGAGACCTGCTCTTCTGTATGGAGCAGAAACATGGGCATTGACAAACAGACTGATGGAGGTTATACGCAGCTGTGACCGCAAAATGCTGAGATATATGGCGGGAGTAAGGTGGCAAGATGGGAGGTCTAGCGGTGAAGTGGCCGAGATGTGTGGGGTTGATGTCTATCTATCTATAGCTCCGACGCCTCGTTCCCTCCGGGAACTCCCCTCAAGGGGGTGGCCACGGCAGAAGTGTCTCCAGTTCTCCCTGTTCCAGCACTCCCTCCTTACTTGTTCAAGCCCTCCTCTGCCCCTCATGTTTCTCTCCTTTACATACTCTTCCACTCTGTTCTGCCATCTGACCGGAGGTCTGCCTCTCACACCAGGTGCCACAACTTCACTTCCATACACCTTCTTTACAAATTCCTCACCTTGCATTCTCTCCACATGTCCATACCATCTCAATGTATTACGTTTCACTCTCTCAACCACTCCACACTCAATACCAATTGCCTTCTCACTCATACCACATCTCTCATATACACTCTCATTACTTTCTCCATCCCATCTAGTAAGTCCACATGCTCCTCTCAAGTAACTCATTTCCACAGCACCTATTCTAGACTGATGAGCCCTACTCCATGTCCATGTCTCCGACGCATATGTCAGTGTTGGCAGGATTATACTATTTCGTAGTCCCCTTTTCACCTCCATACTCACACTTCTACCCTTCATAATCCTCCCCAGTGATCCTATGACCTGTCTACCCTTCACTGCTCTCTCCCTAATTTCTCCTTCCATACTTCCATGTTTACACATAACTGTACCCAGGTACTTAAACTCCTTCACTTCCTCCATCCTCTCACCCCTCAGAGTTATCTCACACTTCGTCCCAGTTGGTACAGCCACTCTGTAAGGTGTAGCAAAGTCAATCACTTCAGTTTCTGCTCTTTCAAATACCATCACTTTACTTTTACCCACATTCACCTTCAATTTCCTTCGTTTACACACAGACTGAAATTCGTCCACCACTCTCTGTAAATTCCTTTCACTCTCAGCCATCAGCACAGTGTCATCCGCAAACAAACTTGCCACCAGGGACCAATTTGCTTCATTCAACCTCAACTTCACCCCCAGACCATTCACTTTGGCTTTCACCTCTCTCATACAACCATCCATATATATATTGAACAGCCATGGTGACATAACACACCCCTGTCTCAGCCCTACACTAATATTAAAACTCTCACTTAGATCACCCTCTACCCGTACACATGCTTTTGCATCTGCATAAAAAGCCTCAATGCCTCTCAGTAAAGGCCCCCCAACTCCATAAATTCTCAACACCTCTGTCATAGCTTTCCTATCAACTCTATCGTATGCCTTCTCCAAGTCCATGAAGGCAGCATACAACTTCTTACCCTTCCCAATATACTTCTCCACTATTGATTTTAATGCAAATATTTGGTCCACACATCCTCTACCCTTTCTGAACCCTCCCTGCTCCTCACTAACTTTATTCCCTGTTACTTCCATCAGTCTTTCAGTCAGAACCTTCCCGTAAACCTTCCCCGGTACACTAAGAAGGCTTATTCCCCTATAGCTACCACACTCATCCTTACTTCCCTTCCCCTTATACAAAGGTACAATTATGGCTCTCCTCCAATCCTCTGGCACCTCTCCCTGCCTCCAGGCCAATGTACATATAAGCAACATCCACTCCACCACTACCTCCCCCCCACACTTTAACATTTCAGCAGTTATCCCATCCACCCCTGGTGCCTTTCCCATCTTCAACTTTCCTATTGCTTTCCTAACCTCTTCCCTTCCTAAATCTCCCTGTACACCCTGTCGTCTACCACCTGCCTCCATCCCCATGCATGTCACCACCGCCTCCCCTCCCGTCCCCCCATTCATCAGACCATCAAAATGCCTCTTCCACACTTCTTTCACTTCCTCACTTCTACTCACAGTAACTCCATCCTCTCTCTTCATTCTCACACTACCAGACTTTCCTTCTCCTCTTTCTCTTTTAACCTCCTTCCAGAATAATTTCTTGTTCTCTTTAAACTTTTCACTCAGCTTCATACCAAACTCCTCATCCACTCTCCTTTTACTCTCACTCACCATCATTTTCACTTGTCTCTTACACACATTATATTCTCTTTTCCATCTCTCTCTCACTTCTTCCAGCACATTCCTCTGTAGTGTTCTCCGATATGCCTTCCTCTTATCCTCTACAGCATCTTTCACTTCTTCTGTCCACCAAGCACTCCCTTTCTTGCCCCTCTTCTGTGACTTATATCCTACTACCTCTGCTGCTGTCCTTAATACTCTCATCTTAAACATTTCATACACCGCATTCACTCCCACTCCCTCCCCTATCCCCATCCTTACATCCCCCAGCGCCTCACCCACCCTCCTCTTATATTCCTCCCTATACTCTTCTACATCTAATTTCCCACTAGCCACCACCCTCTTATTCCTCACCCCTTCATCCCTCCTACTATACTCCCACTTAACCCTAACCTTCATCCTCACCAACACCGCAAAATGGTCGGAGCAATGGACCATTCCTCTCACTACTTTTGCGTCATACACATCCTTCCTCAACCTTTCATCCACTGCCACATAATCAATCAAACTCTTTTGCTCTCCTCTCTCATCCCTTCTCTTCCACGTATACCTGTGGATCATCTTGTGCTGAAAGAAGGTGTTCGCCAAGAACAACCCCCTCTCAGCACAGACATCCACCAGATATTCACCATTCTCATTTGTTCCTTCTACACCCCATTTACCCACAATATTCCCCACTTCCTCACCTCCCACCTTTCCATTCATGTCTCCCATCATCACTATTCTCCTTCCATTATCAATTCCTCTCAGACATGCATTCAGCTCTTCCCAAAACACTCTCATCTTCTCTCTCTCCGTCTTACTCTTTTCATTCACTGGTGCATAAGCACACACCCAAGCATACTTCACCAAGCCAATCTTTCCAGTCATCCATACAATCCTTGATCCATTCCACCCATGTCCATCCACTCCCTTCCACACCCACGGAGACACCAACAGCGCACACCCTTCCTTCCCTCTTCCTTTACTCTTTTCATTCATGCCCGTCCATACTACTCCTCCCTCCATTCCCTCCCACAGTCCACTCTCCCTTCCTTCCTGACACTCAACCACTCCACATCCTTTCACGTGTGTCTCCGTCACTCCCATCACATCCACTCTTCCTTTCTTGAAACATTCTACAATCTCTCGCCTCTTGGTCCCATCCGTCATTCCATTCACATTCATAGCTACCACTCTCATACAATCCCTCTTCCCTACTCCCTCTACAGGGCAACCCGGAGACCCTCCCCCGCCAGTAGCCATATCTGTCCACTCCCCCATTGGGGGGCCACTGATGGCTGGCAAGGCCAATGCAGTTAGGTTGAGGCAGAGAAGACTGAGATGGTTTGGACATGTGAGAAGAGCAGAGGGGTGTGTGTGTGTTGAGTGAGGTGGAGGAGATGAGAGTTGAGGGTCGGTGATCGGCGGGAAGGCCCAAGAAAAAGTGGAGCGCGTGTGTAATGGAGGATATGAATTTAATGGGAATAGAATAGAAGAACATATGGTACAAGATAGACAGATGTGGAGAGCAGTCATCGCCCGTCCAACCCCGTCCTAAATGGGAAAATACGGACTTTAAAAATACGGACTTTAAACCAAAATGATGATGATGAGTGAGTGTCTTACCTCTCGGTCTATCTGTAGGAGAGGTTTGACTAGGAAAGGTTGTACTCTGGCCACCACAGCTGTCTGAACATCCACCAGGGGGAATAAACTGGACACAACACCCACCAGTCCTACCACCGCCTGAAACATATTATTATTATTATTAACACAAAAATTAATTAAGTTATTCACATTATCATTAGAACTTATATATACAAAAAAATAATTAAGTCCTACCACAGCCTGAAACACATTATTATTATTATTAACACAAAAATTAATTAAGTTATTCACATTATTATTAACACTATTATACACAAAAAAATAATTAAGTCCTACCACAGCCTGAAACACATTATTATTATTATTATTAACACTATTATACACAAAATTAATTAAGTTATTCACATTATTAATCACAGTAATATATATGAAAAAAATAATTAAGTCCTACCACAGCCTGAAACACATTATTATTATTAACACAAGAAATTAATTAAGTTATTCACACTATTATTAACACTATTATACAAAAAAAAATTAATTACGTTATTCACATTATTATTAACACTATTATACACAAAAAATTAATTAAGTTATTCACATTATTATTAACACTACTATACACAGAAAAATTAATTAAGTTATTCATATTATCAATCGCAGTAATATATATGAAAAAATAATTAAGTTATTCACATTATCATTAGCACTATTATACACAAAAAAATAATTAAGTTATTCACATTATTAATTGCAGTAATATATATGAAAAAAATAATTAAGTCCTACCACAGCCTGAAACACATTATTATTATTATTAACACAAAAAAATAATTAAGTTATTCACATTATCATTAGCACTAATATATACAGAAAATTAATTAAGTTATTCACATTATCATTAGCACTACTATACACAAAAAATTAATTAAGTTATTCACATTATCATTAGCACTTATATACAGAAAAATTAATTAAGTTATTCATATATTTTGAGTGATATGAAAAGCTCGGACAGACAGCTTGAGGAACTTCAACAACAACAACAACAACAACAACATCTCCTGCTATCTCCAAACTATGCCAGTAAACATATCACTTCAATATATGAGTATAGGGATGTGTTATATAGCAAGGGTTTGAAGGGTAAATAAAAAAAAAAAAAAATAAAAATAAAAAAAAAAAAAAAAAATAATGTCCGTCTAATCCCTCGACCCAAAACGACCCCGTTCGGATAACCTGACCTGGCGTATCCATAGGTTGGGGTGTATGAGTAGCGGTGCTGAGGCTGCCAGGAGGTCACATTGGAGGTGGGTCGGGAAGAGGCCAAGTTCAGTGAGTGAGGTCATCGCTTCTATAGCCGACACCACCACAGACTCCTCGGCATCATTCAGTCCCTGTGTAGAAAAAGGTTAATCTATTTTGCATAAGAAAATGTTGAAAAATGTAAACGTCAACTTGTGTAGAAAAATGTTAATCTATTTTGCATAAGAAAATGTTGAAAAATGTAAACGTCAACTTGTGTAGAAAAATGTTAATGTATTTTGCATAAGAAAATGTTGAAAAATGTAAACGTCAACTTGTGTAGAAAAATGTTAATGTATTTTGCATAAGAAAATGTTGAAAAATGTAAACGTCAACTTGTGTAGAAAAATGTTAATGTATTTTGCATAAGAAAATGTTGTTGAAAAATGTAAACGTCAACTTGTGTAGAAAAATGTTAATGTCTTTTGCATAAGAAAATGTTAATGTCAATTTGTATAAAAAAAAATGTTACCGTCAATTTGTGCAGAGAAATGTAAACGTTAATTTGTGTAAAAAAATTTTAATGTCAAGTTGTGGAGAAAAATGTTAATGTTATTCTGGATGCTGGATTGTGAGATATTATTATTACCACTACTAATAATAATATACAATAATGATAATAATAATAATAATAATAATAATAATATTAATAATAATAATAATAATAACAGTAATAATAATAATAATAATAGTAATAATAATAATAGTAATAATAATAATAATAATAACAATAATAATAACAATAACAATAATATTAATAATAATAACAATAATAATAACAATAATAATAACAGTAATAATAATAATAACAATAATAATAACAATAATAATAACAATAATAATAATAATAATAACAATAATAATGATAATGATAATAATAATAATAATAATAATAATAATAATAATAATAATAAT
This sequence comes from Petrolisthes cinctipes, assembly GCA_033782935.1. Taxonomy (NCBI): domain Eukaryota; kingdom Metazoa; phylum Arthropoda; class Malacostraca; order Decapoda; family Porcellanidae; genus Petrolisthes; species Petrolisthes cinctipes. The sequence goes on along the minus strand of JAWQEG010005469.1, from coordinate 27,407 downwards.
AATAATAATAATAATAATAATAATAATATTAATAATAATAATCAACTGTCACTAAGAACACTCAAACAAACAAACTTTTTCTTTTGTTAAGGACTCTGTGATTGTGTACGAGAATTGGAGGCTTCGGATTCCTCCTGACTGTGCCACAAAACAAAACAAGCCCCTTCCCTATAGGCGTGTGTGTGTGTGTGTGTGTGTGTTTGGTGGCTAAATTACAAGGACTCTTTTAACCTCCAACTTTCTGACTACATCACACACAGGGTCTCTTAATTAAGTTGGTAATTCCTTTTTGGTACATTGGAGTGCCTTGATTCCTCCAAAGTATGCCAGGAAACAACAGGACCAAGTAAACAAAAATAATGGTGTTCTGTTGCTTGGAAAAATAGTTAGTTTGGAGGATTCAGTTGCTCCAGATTTACTTACCAACACAAAACTTCCAACTCCCCTTAATCTAGACTTGGTAATGTTTTGTGCCAACCTGAAGTAGAAGTGGCTTGAGTATATCGGCACAGTGACATCCAATGTACGCCGCAACACCCACGATGCTGGTGAAGAAGGATAGGCGGAGGTGGCGATCGTGTGTGTCGTTTAGGAAGGTGATCATGTGAGATAGTAAGACGTCATTCGCTGTAAAGAAGACGGATAGATAGATGTTAAGGTGGTGATCGTGTGTGTTGTTTAGGGTGTGTTGTTTAGGAAGGTGATCGTGTGTGTCATTTAGGAAGGTGATTGTGTGTGTCGTTTAGGGTGTGTTGTTTAGGAAGGTGATCATGTGAGACAGTAACACATCATTGGCTGTAAAGAAGATGACCACACCTTATTTATACACATCACTTATTTTATTTATACACATACTAAAACTATACTGTACAATCCCTTTAAAGTGGGGTTGTATACATGCCAGAATATATTATACAGTCCATTCCAGTCGTTCGTTGTGGTTTATTAGCACGCAAAAGAAAGAATATTAGCCGTTTAAATGACTTATGGGTGAATTATTTAATGAATTTGGTTTGTAAGCACTCAAACCAAAGAATGTTCGCCGTTTAAATGACTTATGGGTGAATTATTTAATGAATTTGGTTTGTAAGCATGCAAACCAAAGAATGTTAGCCGTTTAAATGACTTATGGGTGAATTATCTAATGAATTTGGTTTGTAAGCATGCAAACAAAAGAATGTTCGCCGTTTAAATGACTTATGGGTGAATTATTTAATGAATTTTTGGTGAATAAACTATGCAGTGATCTTCATTATCTTACTGTTGGATAGATTTTGTGAATGTGGATACTCAGCTTTTGCAAAATAATGAAGCCTTACAAGTGTGGTTGGTTGGGAAGCTAACAAATGAATACCACTGTGGAATCGACCCTGGTCAAGGACTATGTGCCATGACTGTAATATGTTATTGTCAACACCATTACCACAAGTTACCACATACACATATACACACACATATACATACACACACACACACACACACACACACAATCACAAAAGCCCTTCAGCACACACACACACACAATCACCTCAGACCTTACACACACACACACACACACACACACACACACACACACACACACACAATCACAACAGACCTTACACACACACACACACACAATCACAAAAGCCCTTCCACACTCACACACACAATCACAAAAGCCCTTCCACACACACATCACAAAAGCCCTTCCACACTCACACACACATCACAAAAGCCCTTCCACGTTCACACACACACACACACACACACAATCACAAAAGCCCTTCCACACACACACACACACACACAGAATCACAAAAGCCCTTCCACACACACACACACACACACACACCTTTCTGTTTGCCGAAGAATATGCACAGCTTAGTGACGGTCTTTTCCATGAGTGTGCGCTTGACCACGTTGGATGGATCGGAAAACATTGTGGCCACTTTCTGCTGTATGGCTTCCTGTAATGTAGTCAGCTCCACCTCGTAGTTATAGGACGACATCATTCCCTCCAGCTGACTGTACTCGAGAAACCTGCATGGAGTGTGGGGGGTGGGGTGGGGTTGGGGGAGATTTAATGAGCCTGTGATTGCTGTGTGTGAAAATTGGAGGCTTCCGATTCCACCATACAATTAAGCTCCTTCCGTATAGGTGTGTGTGTTTCTGATTCTTCCTGAGTATGCCACAAAATAATTAAGCTCCTTCCGTATAGGTGTGTGTGTGTGTGTGTGTGTGTTTCCTGCATGGAGTGTGGGGTGGAGTGGAAATTTAATGACCTTGTGATTGTTGTGTGTGAAAATTGGATTGCTTCTGATTCCACCATACAATTAAGCTCCTTCCATATACGTGTGTGTGTGTGTTTGTGTGTGTGTTTGTGTGTGTGTGTGTGTGTGTGTGTGTGTGTGTGTGTGTGTGTGTG
>JAWQEG010005469.1:15000-17500 GCA_033782935.1 Petrolisthes cinctipes | reverse complement strand
GGACAGGCTTGGGGGGGGGGGGTTTGGGTGGTGCGGAAATAGGGTGACAGGCTTGGGGGGGGGTGGGGGGGGGTAGAAAGCCTGCCCCCCTATTCCCACAACCTCCTAACCTACATACATTGGAGTGCCACGATTCCTCCATTAGTTTGCCACGAGAGAAACAGGACCAAATTAAAAAAAAAAAAAAAATGGTGTTATTGTTCTGTTGTTGCTTGGAATAGTTTGGAGGAATCAGCGGTTACTCCAGATTTACCAACACTGTACAGTCGGCAGCATAAGTTCGCTTCATTTCCACCACCTGCTGCGTATGTATGAGGTATAGCGATGTTGTTGTTGTTGTTGTTGTTGTTGTTGTTGTTGTTGTTGTTGTTGATGTTGTTGTTGTTGTTGTTGTTGATGATGTTGTTGTTGTTGTTTTTGATGTTGATGTTATTGTTGATGTTGATGTTATTGTTGATGTTGTTGATTGTTCTATTTGGTCCTATTAGTATTATTTAGTAGTTGAGATGGACGCGAATTTATGCTGTCAACTGTACTTCCACCTTATTAACTTGATAGAATGATAGAATAATAATAGGGACAATAATAATAATAGGGATAATAATAATAATAGGGACAATAATAATAATAGGGACAATAATAATAATAGGGATAATAATAATAATAGGGATAATAATAATAATAGGGACAATAATAATAATAGGGATAATAATAGGGACAATAATAATAATAGGGACAATAATAATAATAGGGACAATAATAATAGGGATAATAATAATAATAGGGACAATAATAATAATAGGGACAATAATAATAATAGGGATAATAATAATAATAGGGACAATAATAGGGATAATAATAATAGGGACAATAATAATAATAGGGATAATAATAATAATAGGGATAATAATAATAATAGGGATAATAATAATAATAGGGACAATAATAATAGGGACAATAATAATAGGGACAATAATAATAATAGGGACAATAATAATAATAGGGACAATAATAATAATAGGGACAATAATAATGTACAATAAAGTGCCTGCCTGCTGTAGTCTGAATTAAAACATACATTAATTAACTTGACAGAATGGTTTGAGAATGAAAATAATACCGTACGAGAAAGAGCCTCACGTTTTGCGAATTAGAATTTACATTAACTAGATAGAATAGTTAGAGATGAGTAACACTGTATAAAGATAACAACACTTTACTACTCCAAACTTAACGTAAAAATAGTTATAGAGAAACAAATTAACTTGATAAAATAATTAGAGAGTAACACTGACATTATTGACAACATTTGACTCCTCCAAACTTAACATAAAAATAGTTATAGAGTAACAAATTAACTTGATAAAAAATAATTAAAGAGTAACACTGAATTAGGATAAATCATTATTGACAACATTTTGCTACTCTAGACTTCACATAAAAATAGTTATAGTCACTTAATTAGGATAAATCATTATTGACAACACTTGACTACTCTAGACTTAACATAAAAATAGTTATAGTCAAACTTAACATAAAATTGGTCATAGTAACAAACCCTGACTCTGGTGTCTTCAATCTTGTCCAGCACTTTGGTTGGGTAGTAATCCCCGGCTCTGTATGCCAACAACTGGGTCAGGTCAAATGGTGCATGACCTTCAGTGAACAACTCAGCCAGGCAACATCTGTACAATTAAGGAACCCAGTATTGTAGTCAGAAAATAGGAGGTTAGTGAGTCCTTTAAATATTGCCACGAAACACACACACACACCTATATTGAAGTCCAGTGTTGTAGTCAGAAAATAAAAGGTTAGTGAGTCCTTTAAATATTGCCATGAAAAACACACACACCTATATTGAAGCCCACCAGTGTTGTAGTCAGAAAATAGGAGGTTAGTGAGTCCTTTAAATATTGCCATGAAACACACACACATATTGAAGTCCAGTGTTGTAGTCAGAAAATAGGAGGTTAGCGAGTCCTTTAAATATTGCCATGAAACACACACACCTATATTGAAGCCCAGTGTTGTAGTCAGAAAATAGGAGGTTAGTAAGTCCTTCAAATATTGCCATGAAACACACACACACCTATATTGAAGTCCAGTGTTGTAGTCAGAAAATAAGAGGTTAGCGAGTCCTTTAAATATTGCCGCAAAACACACACACACACCTATATTGAAGCCCACCAGTGTTGTAGTCAGAAAATAGGAGGTTAGCGAGTCCTTTAAATATTGCCATGAAACACACACACACACACACCTATATTGAAGGAGCTTGTTTCATGGTATAGTCAGAAGGAATCAGAAGCCACCAAGTCTCATACATGATCACACAGTCACACAGTCTCATCTAGTGCAACACTCAATAATTTCAGGGCTTCACACTTGACACCCTACAGTCCTGAGGTGGAGATAAAAAAAAAAAAAAAAAAAAAAAAAAAAAAAAAAAAAAAAAAAAAAAGAGAGAGAGAGAGAGAGATAGTATTTTATATTTCTTACC
>JAWQEG010005469.1:0-7500 GCA_033782935.1 Petrolisthes cinctipes | reverse complement strand
CACAGAGAAGAACCTCAAAGAAATGTTACAAAGGATGGAAGACAAATCTCAAAGGTTAATATTAACAGGAGACTTTAACACCAATATAGATTGGAGAAATTATGAAGCAAAGGCAACAGAAAACCAATGGAATAGTAAATTACTAGATTTAATTCAAGACTTCTTGTTAACACAACATATTACTAATAATACAAGAATAAGAGGAACGGATGAACCATCACTATTAGACTTAATATTTACTAGAAATGAAAATGAAATTAATAATATAGAATATAAACCACCATTAGGAAAAAGTGATCATGTTGTAATAAAATGGGATTTCATAATATCATATGATATAGTAGAAGTCCAAGATAAACCAAACAAAATACAAAACTTTAAAAAAGGAAACTACAATGAATTAAAAAAGTATTTCAGAAATATTAATTGGAACGAAATGATAGACGTTGATAACATAAATGATCAATATTCAAATTTTTGCAAAATATATCAGGATGGAGTGAATAAATACATCCCAAACAAGAAACCACAAACTAACAGAATCAAACAATGGTTTAATGGCAAATGTATAGAAGCCAAGAAAAAGAGAGACACCTTATGGAACAGATTCAGAAGACATGGAAGTGAAAGAACATATAATAAATATAAAAGTGTAAGAAATGAATATACCAAGATAAGAAGAGAAGCCCAAGTGGAATACCAAAAAGATATTATTAATAAAAGTAAGGAACAACCAAAACTATTCTACAGTTACATCAAAAGTAAAACAAAAATAAAGGACAAAATTCAAAACATAATGGATGAAGGAAAAATATATACAGAAGAAAAAGAAATTTGTGAAATATTAAATACAAAATTTCAGTCGGTATTCACTAAGGAAAATGTATTCACACCAGAAGAAAATACGAACACAAACACGTATGAACTAAAAGAGTTTGAGGTGAGCAGATTAGAAATAGAGAAAGAGTTAGAAGCTGTGGATAAAACTAAAGCAAGTGGACCTGATGAAATTTCATGTTGGGTATTAAAAGAATGTGCTAAAGAACTAAGTAAGCCATTATTTATAATATTTCAAAACTCATTACAACAAGGAAAATTACCAGAAAGTTGGAAGCAAGCAAATATAGTCCCATTATTTAAGAAAGGAAATAGACAAGACCCACTTAACTATAGACCGGTATCACTAACAAGTGTAGTATGTAAAATTATGGAAAAAATTATAAGAAAAAATTGGGTTGAACACCTGGAGAAAAATGATATGATAACAGAGAGACAATTTGGGTTTAGGAAGGAAAGATCATGTGTTACAAACTTACTAAGTTACTATACGAGAATATCAGAAAAAATACAAGAAAGAGAAGGATGGGTGGATAGTATTTACCTAGACTTTAAAAAAGCCTTTGACAGAGTTCCACACAAAAGACTTATATGGAAATTACAACATAAAGGAGGAGTGAACAGAAAACTACTAAAATGGATGGAAGATTTCCTTGAAGGAAGAAAAATGAGAACAGTACTAAGAGTGAACTATTCTCCTTGGCTGAAGGTGATAAGTGGAGTTCCTCAAGGCTCAGTATTGGCACCAATAATGTTACTAAGAGGGAACTATTCTCCATGGCTGAAGGTCATAAGTGGAGTTCCTCAAGGCTCAGTATTGGCACCAATAATGTTACTAAGAGTGAACTATTCTCCATGGCTGAAGGTGACAAGTGGAGTTCCTCAAGGCTCAGTATTGGCACCAATAATGTTACTAAGAGGGAACTATTCTCCATGGCTGAAGGTGATAAGTGGAGTTCCTCAAGGCTCAGTATTGCCACCAATAATGTTCTTAATATATATAAATGATATAGAAGTAAATAATACAGATGGCACTTACATGAATATGTTTGCTGATGATGCAAAGGTACAAAGAACAATTAATAATGAAGATTGCTGTAAAAAGTTACAAGATGACTTGGACAAAATGGTAGAGTGGAGTAATAAATGGCAGATGGAGTTTAATGCAGATAAATGTCATGTTATAAAGTTTGGAAAAAGTGAGAAAAGACCAAATTGGCAATACAAACTTGGAAACAAAATATTAAATGAAGCAGAGAAAGAAAGAGACTTAGGGGTAATGATAAATAAGAAATTAACACCAGATGATCATATAAATGAAAAAGTGAGAAGCATGTATGCATTGTTAGCAAATATGAGAGTGGCCTTCACTTATATAGATGAAGAAATGGTCAAGAAAATAATAACATCCTTTATAAGGCCTACCTTAGAATATGCTGCAGTAGTATGGAACCCACATTTAAAGAAACATATCACTAAATTAGAAAAAGTACAAAGAGCAGCAACAAGATGGCTACCAAGTCTAAGAGAACTAAGCTATGAAGAAAGACTAAAGAAACTAAAATTACCCAAACTAGAAGAAAGACGAAAGAGAGGAGATATGATTATGGTTTACAAATGTGTCACAGAAAAAGAAAAGATAGATATAGATAACTTATGTCAACAAGGAATACCTACAATGAGAGGACACAGTAAGAAATTAATTAAAAGAAGAGGAGATAAAGATGTACAGAAATATAGCTTTCCAAATAGAGTAATAGACGAATGGAACAAATTACCAGAAGAAGTGGTGTGTGTCAAAAACATACATAACTTTAAAGAAAAATATGATAATTGTGATTTAAAATACGGGACATTACGAGCTTGACTCAATCCTGTAAAGATACAAATAGGTAAGAACAAATAGGTAAGAACACACACATACATATATCCTTTTAACACAGGGTCAGTAAATTACTCATATAATGTGTGTATGGTAATGAATAACAGAAACATGGGAAAACATATATTGGTGATCTTCAATGAATGTATAATGCAGTCGTATTATTTTTCTTTTATTTATTCATTATCATTTATTATTTATTTATTTATTATCATTTATTATTTATTTATTATTTATTTATTCATTTATTATTTATTATTCATTTATTCATTATCATTCATTATTTATTTATTCATTATTTTTTATTTATTCATTTATTATTTATTTATTCATTTATTATTTATTATTCATTTATTCATTTATTATTTATTTATTCATTTATTATTTATTATTTATTTATTCATTTATCATTTATTATTTATTTATTTATTATTTATTATTCATTTATTTATTCATTTATTATTCATTTATTCATTATCATTTATTATTTATTTATTCATTTATTATTCATTTATTCATTATCATTTATTATTTATTTATTCATTTATTATTCATTTATTCATTATCATTTATTAATTCATTTATTATTTATTATTCATTATCATTATCATTTATTATTTATTTATTATTCATTTTTTCATTATCATTTATTATTTATTTATTCATTTATTATTTATTATTCATTTATTCATTATCATTTATTATTCATTTATTCATTTATTATTTATTATTCATTTATTCATTATCATTTATTATTTATTATTCATTTATTATTTATTATTCATTTATTATTTATTTATTCATTATCATTCATTATCATTTATTATTTATTTATTCATTTATTATTCATTATCATTTATTATATATTTATAAATTTATTATTCATTATCATTTATTATTTATTATTCATTTATTATTTATTATTTATTTATTATTTATCATTTATTATTCATTTATTATTTATTTATTATTCACTTATTCATTATTATTCATTATCATTTATTATTTATTTATTCATTATCATTTATTATTTATTTATTAATTTATCATTTATTATTTATTATTCATTATCATTTATTATTTATTTATTTATTCATTTATTATTCATTTATTTATTCATTTATTATTTATTTATTTATTTATTCATTTATTATTTATTTATTCATTTATTATTTATTATTTATTTATTCATTTATTATTTATTATTCATTTATTCATTATCATTTATTATTCATTTATTCATTATCATTTATTATTTATTCATTTATTTATTCATTTATCATTTATTATCTATTTATTCATTATTCATTTATTTATTCATTTATTATTTATTATTCATTTATTCACTATATATGACGGGTGTAGGCTAAGGTAACAAAATGCCGACCACCCACCTGGACTCGTATTGTATATCGGGCAGTTCGAACAGGTACGTCTCCACCGGGAAGATCTGTGAGGGTGCGATGCCGGCCAGTTGATTACCCATCGCTAACGACTCCTGATAAAATACAGTAAAATATTAATTACATATGGAAAGAAGAGCTACACACACACACATACACACACACACACACACACACACACCAAGGTACACACAAACCATACATACCTTACCTTACCTTACCTTACCTTACCTTACCTTACCTAACCTAACCTAACCTAACCTAACCTAACTTAACTTAACTTAACCTAACTTAACTTAACTTAACTTAACTTAACTTAACTTAACCTAACCTAACCTAACCTAACCTAACCTAACTTAACTTAACTTAACTTAACTTAACTTAACTTAACTTAACTTAACTTAACTTAACTTAACTTAACTTAACTTAACTTAACTTAACTTAACTTAACTTGACCTGACCTGACCTGACCTGACCTGACCTGACCTGACCTAACCTAACCTAACTTAACTTAACTTAACCTAACTTAACTTAACTTAACTTAACTTAACCTAACCTAACCTAACCTAACTTAACTTAACTTAACTTAACTTAACTTAACCTAACCTAACCTAACCTAACCTAACCTAACCTAACCTAACCTAACCTAATCAAATCTAATCTAACCTAACCTAACCTAATCTAACCTAACCTAACCTAACCTAACCTAACCTAACCTAACCTATGGGAGTCCAACACACCACGAGTGACACCAACGGAAACACACACAGGTGACACAGACGAGTTAAGGGGGTGCGGGAATAGGGGGACAGGCTTGTGGGGGTGCAGGGGTTTTTGGAGGGTGCGGGAGTAAGGGGACAGGCTTGGGGGGCGGGGGGTTAGGAGGGTGCGGGAATAGGGGACAGGCTTTCAAACTCCCCAAGCCTGTCCCCCTATTCCTGCACCCCCCAACCCCCCCCCAAGCCTGTCTCCCTATTCCTGCACCCCCCAACCCCCCCCCAAGCCTGTCCCCCTATTCCTGTACCCCCCAAACCCCCCCACAAGCCTGACCCCCTATTCCTGCACCCCCCCAAACCCCCCCCCCCAATCCTGTCCCCTACTCCCGCACCCTCTTAAGAAGATGTAACACATTACTTTTGATATTGAAGAACATGTATAATGATGTAACATAATGACCGTGACTAACATTACAATATAGGTGTGACACAGACGAGTTAAGAAGATGGTGACTCACATTACAATTGATCTTAAAGAATATGTACAATGATGTAACACAATATCCGTGACTAACATTACAATACAGAGGTGACATAGACGAGTTAAGAACACATTATTTTTGATATTGAAAAACATGTAACAGATGTAACAGAATGATGGTGACACACATTATAATACAGAGGTGACATAGACGAGTTAAGAAAATGTAACACATTACTTTTGATATTGAAGAATATGTATAATGATGTAACAGAATGATGGTGACACACATACAATACAGAGGTGACATAGACAAGTTAAGAAGATGTAACACATTATTTTTGATACTGAAGAACATGTATAATGATGTAACACAATGACCGTGACTAACATTACAATACAGAGGTGACACAGACAAGTTAGGAAGATGTAACATATTACTATTGATCTTAAAGAATATGTACAATGATGTAACACAATATCCGTGACTTACATTATAATACAGAGGTGACATAGACAAGTTAAGAACACATTATTTTTGATATTGAAGAACATGTACAGTCGGCAGCATAAATTCGCGTCCATCTCACGTACTAAATAATCTTAATATGACCAGATACAGTAGTTGCATTCTGGACCAGTTTCTATTTGGTAGGTCTAGGTTGGGTTAGGTCAGGTCAGGTAAGGTCAGGCTAATTTCAAAGTGCCCCATTTGAATGTGCCCTATTTTGGAAATGGGGCATTTGTGGAGGAAATGCCATAGATGAAAATAGTCTTAGAATGGTCTAAATAAGTGGGTAATGAAGGTAGAAAAACCGTACGTAATAACGGTAATTCATTCAATATTTACCTTCTATTTTAACAACATGTGTAATTTATAACACGAGAAGTATATCTGTCATCTGTGTATTCAAATTGTATTACAACATCACTATACCTCATACATACGCAGCTGGAAATGTAGTCAACTTATGCTGCCGACTGTACAATGATGTAACATAATATCCGTGACTAACATTACAATCAAATGAACCGCCGGCAAAAAATTGGACATTATAAACAACGGTATCTATTAACTTGAGATGACAGTCAACTTCAACTAACTAGTGAACTAAAAACTGGATAATGACAATATTCCAACAGAGTCAACACAAAGCAGTTAACACAGTAAATATTGAAAGAATTACGGTAGCGGAAGAAATGCCATAGAAGAAAATAGTCTTAGAATGGTCTAAATAAGTGGGTAATGAAGGTAGAAAACCCGTACGCAATAACGGTAATTCTTTCAATATTTACCAGAATTACGGTTTTTCTATACAGTTTAGGGGGACAGGCTTGAGGGGGGGTTAGGGGGGTGCGAGAGTAGGGGGACAGGCTTGGGGGGGGGGGGGGGTTTGGAGGGTGTGGGAATAGGGGGACAGGCTTGGGGTGGGTAGAAAGCCTGTAACCTATTCCCGCACCCCCCTAACCCCCCCCCAGCCAGCCTGTCCCCCTACTCCCACATCCCCCCAAGCCTGTCCCATACTCCCGCACCTCCCTAAACCCCCCCAGGCCTGTCCCCCTACTCCCACATCCCCCCAAGCCTGTCCCATACTCCCGCACCTCCCTAAACCCCCCCAGGCCTGTCCCCCTACTACCGCACCCCCTTAAAACAACACAGTAACAATGTGTAATTTCCAAACACACACACACACACACACACCTCTAAGTTACACACACACACACACAAATTTTGGGTATTATTTTTTGTATAGATAAACCGTAAATTTATCACCTTCTTCTGGCGCTATATGACCTCACTGTTGCTACACCTAATATCAAATTAATCATTAAATTATTCCCTTGGTTTAATTAATGGACAAACAATATTATCACACTAACGTTTTAAGGGCCGTATTCAAGAACATCCGTGGTGTATACGATGGTGTGGTACGATGACACTATTGTTAAGCTATGAAGCCATCGTATACACCACAAATGTTCTCCAATATGGCTGTAATACTTACTTAATAACACCAGCATTAACTAACTACGTAGGTGTTGAAGCCATTATGCCTCGGACCATCAGCTGACACCAAATGTAAACAAAGAAAACTGTTTACTATAACCAACACTTTGACATATTATTAAAAAGGTTCAGTACCGCTAACCTTTGCTTTGATTTATTAATTTTATATTAAT
>JAWQEG010005468.1:0-48994 GCA_033782935.1 Petrolisthes cinctipes | reverse complement strand
ACCACCGACACTTTCCTTCCATCATGCAAATAATTCAGTATCATCAACACCTTATGTCAACTCAACCCCCTCAATTATTATTATGAGGTGCTGCAAAATCATACATACATGTGTTGTTCTTTATTATGAAGATATTTACTACGATGGATGGAAAGTGTTGGTGGATATTTGATTGTGGCTGTACAGCGTCCTCGTCAAGTTTTGGTCATACAATCCATGCACTAAATCATGACAGTAATATACTCACAATCTTCCATTATTCCAGTGACGTCTCGAAACAATAAGAGAAAATATTATCTTTAGTTTCACAGTACTGACCATAAACGAAAACAAGTAGATGGGGGTACTTAAAATGACCAAAGCACTTCCCAGCTAAATAGACCTTCCACTTCATACTGAATTATATAACCGAATAACATGAATAACGTATTTAGTTGTGCAATACTCACAGTAAACTGGAGCTGGGTGGAATCAGGGCTGCAGTCACAACATAGGCTACCTGTAACGAAGACAATCATTGCCCAGTGACGGAACACATTATATAATTACTGTATGCTGGCACCCCTGGAAACTTTCGCATGCTAAGACCACTATTTCTACCTACAGTATATTATGTAAGACCTTTAAATATAATATGTTTAACAGAAACTAAAGAATCAATTACTGACGAACCACAGTGACAACAGGTGCTCAGTTTTTGGCAGCTACTAGTGAGGGTAGTACAGGAGGTAGACTACATACATACATACATACATAATTCATACATAAATACATACATACATTCATGTTCCTTTGGCAAGTAGAGGTTTGACAGAGGGAGGGAGGGAAGGAGATGGTATCGTGAAGGGATTACACTCCATCCAGTCTCACGCATAATTACCTCAGAACTGGTCATAATAACGCGTCTTCCTGTTCTCCTTTGACACACATGGGGTACGAACGAACCTAAGCAGACCTGGGGATAGAATTTCCTGATTGATTCCTCCCTTCATTCACGGAGAAGACGAGGCTTCCGCTGAACCTGGCCTAACGATGATGATGATGATGATGGTGATGATGATGATGATGATGGTGTTGGTGATGATGGTGTTGGTGATGATGATGATGATGGTGATGGTGATGGTGATGATGATGGTGGTGTTGGTGATGATGATGGTGATGGTGATGGTGACGATGATGGTGATGATGATAATGATGATGATGGTGTTGATGTTGATGTTGATGGTTGATACGGGGGGCCCACGGTGGTATAGTAATAAGGAGAGAGAGACATATATTACTCGGACATGTTGACGAATAAGGATGTATATAGTATAGTATAGTTGTATTCACTGCTATAGCTATGGATGGAAAATAAAAAGCCACGGATGTACAGTAGTAGTCATCACAAGAACACTTCAACCATAACGAGTGTCCCAAGAAGTGGTGAAGGCAATTAATGTTCAGTATGGTACAGTCAATGGTCAATAATCCTGCAACACATTCCAATGAGATGGCTTCGAGAAAATGATCCGAAACTATAGCTGTTGGTCTCTACAATATTGGTTCATAAGATTTCAACAAATGGATCACTTTTATTCACCAATCAACATCATTATTGTCTTGTCGCCTCACCTGCATGTCTCACTGGGACAAACGATATTATAGACCCGAGAATGTTAGGTGTACAAAACGTGTATATTTCTGCCAACAGGTTGAAGAATACTGTGTGTGAGGTGTTTGGTTGAGAGGGCAGAGGGTGTTGTTGGGTCATGTACAGTCAGCGGCAAAAGTCCTGTCGCCTCACTTGCTTCACCGAGCCACGCGATGTTCATAGACTCGAGATTATTAGGTGTAGAAAACGTGCGTATTTCTCGAGTCCATGAACACTGCCTGTCTCGGTGAAGCAGGTGAGGCGACACGACTTCTGCCGCCGACTGTACAGTACTGTTTGTTGGTAGAAAAACTGTATGTACCTTTTCTACATACAATGATGGACTCCACATGTGCGTTAAGTCATGCCTTAGGATGTAAATTTAGGCTTATCAATCAAGGATAATATTGATTTCTTAATGTTCTCTCTGAGGTAACGACTGAATAATACATACTTTTATCATAGTTTAAAGAAGCATAATTATAACATCAAATACTTTAAAAAATATAAAAGAAAAAAAAATGTAGACGCCGCATGTGCACGTGTCATATGAGCTTGAAAATGTTATAATCAGTACGAGTGTATGTGTATTCTGCCATGCTGTTAACACTGAGATAGCTGCTACCTGTTGAACACACCTGGATGACGGAGATGGGGAAGAGTGTTGTAAGTGGTCAGTGAGGCGGTGAACAGAGGCAGGTGGAGCAAACATCCCATTTTCTACCACCATGCTCTCGTTCGTTTTCTGTCGCCCTAGACTCGCTAAAAGTGTGTAATAAGGTTAACCCTATTACCAGCGAAGAAGACGCTAGCTACCCTTTCTTATAGTACAAAATAATGACCTAGTATGGCAGCAGTATTTATCCATAAAGCTGGTATAGAATGTAGAACCCAGTACAGTACAATCAGAGCCAAAGGGAACTAACCTATACAATTGCTTCTGTATGAATGAGTATATGAAGTTTTTTTTTTTTTCAACAGAGGGGATTGATTTTATTCTATGATTAATCTATAAGTCTATAAATAATGCCTATGGTTAAACTTTATTTCCTGTCTGAAAATAATATATATCTTAGAATTATGTATGACACATTAGTTACTTAAATCGAAGATCCTTTTTTAAAACCCTCTGATTTTAAGCTACTTTTCCAAATCAGATCAAACAGCCACGAACAAAAGCGACGTAAATCCTTATTCTCTGGGTTGCTTCCTGCGCCACGACCCACTCTCCCAAAGGATAATAATAATGCCTCGTTAACATATCAGGGGAGGATCTCTATGTGGCACAAGACGGGAGCAGAGGAGAGAGTGAATGAGTGAGGGAGCAAGCAAGCGTTCACCAACAACCATATTCTATGCTATATAATACTATAGGCTGCCTGGTTTGGTGTAATGAAGTGTAGATAATGATAGTGGTGGTGGGGCTCTGAGCAGGAAGGACCGTATTGACTAGGGTAACTGATACTGGGGATTATAATGTACTGTACACATTCATTCATTCATTCATTCATTTTCTCTCTCTCTCTCTCTCTCTCTCTCTCTCTCTCTCTCCTCTCTCTCTCTCTCTCTCTCTCTCTCTCTCTCTCTCTCAATGGTTGACTTTTATAACTCTCTCTCTCTCTCTCTCTCTCTCTCTCTCTCTCTCTCTCTCTCTCTCTCTCTCTCTCTCTCTCTCTCATATACACAGGCACACACACATTGTGGCCTTTTATCTCTCTCTCTCCTTCCATCTTTCTTCTCTCCCCTCCCCCCATTTCCTCCTTGTCTTCCGCCCTTTCTGATTCCTCTCCTCTTCTGCCTCCAATGATATATTTCCTCTCTCCCTCCTCTCATCCTCTCCACTCTCCTCAGTCTCTCTTCTCTTTTCTCTTTTTTCTCTCTCCCTCCTTCCAACCCTTCCCGGCTTTCCTTCTCCATCCCTGCCTTCCTTCTTCTTTACTATACTTTCCCTCACCCTCGTATGTTAGATAGCTTATTAAAACCAAACATCCTCGCAAGGACCACTAGGTCTGTTGCTGTTTGAAAATCCCTGCTTGCCCTCCCCACCCACCCATCTCCATTCCTCTCTCCCTCCCCTCCTGCCTTCCCCTCTCTTTCCCTTCTTCTCTCCCTCCCTTCCTGCCTTCCCCTCTCTTCCTCTCTCTCCCTCTCCTCCTTCCCTCCCTCCCCCTTTCTATCTAACACTCTCCCCCCTCCTCCTTCCCCTTTCCATCTCTTCTTCTCTCTCCCCCTTCTCCTTCTTCTCCTTTTTCCCTCCCTCCCCCTTTCCATCTCTTCTACTCTTCCCCTCCCCCTCTCTCCTTTCCCCTTTCCCATCTCTTCTACTCTTCCCCTCCCCCTCTCTCCCTCCATCTCTTCCACTCTCCACCCCCCCTCCATCCTTCCCCCTTCCCCTCCCTCCCTCTTTCCATCTCCTTCACTCCCCCTCCTCCTTCCCCTCCCTCCTTCCATCCCCCCTCCCCCTCCCTTCTTCCTCCCTCCTTGGCTCATCCATTCCTCACGCCAGACTGACGAGGAAAGGCTTTGAGAAGTTGAGCTTGAGTCGTACTTCCTGCTGGAGAGAGAGAGAGAGAGAGAGAGAGAGAGAGAGAGAGAGAGAGAGAGAGAGAGAGAGAGAGAGAGGAGGAGGAGGAGGAGGAAAGAGAAGGTTAAAGGAATGATTGAGAGAGAGAGAGAGAGAGAGAGAGAGGAGGAGGAAAGAGAAGGCTAAAGGAATGAGAGAGAGAGAGAGAGAGAGAGAGAGAGAGAGAGAGAGAGAGAGAGAGAGAGAGAGAGAGAGAGAGAGAGAGAGAGGCACATAATTATGAATGGCTCCAGTCCTCTCACTTCCGATCATCACAAGGCTGAAAAATATAGGAGGTGATGGAGATGTCGATATTATAAGCCACGACACAGGCATTCATTAGTGCTAGTCGGGTGTTGTGGAGTGCTGGGGGGAATTTGCAAGGTATAGTCAGTCAGTCGGGTGGATAGGGGTGTTGTGAGGTGGTCGAAATGTGGGGTGAGGTTCCTGGTAGAGTAGGGTGGAGAGGGGGGGCGTTGTGGGGTGGGGGAAATGTGGGGTGAGGTTCATGGGGTGGAGAGGGGTTTTGTGAGGTGGTGGAAATGTGGGGTGAGGTTCATGGGGTGGAGAGGGGTGTTGTGGGGTGGGGGAAAATGTGGGGTGAGGTTCACGAGGTGTAGAGGGGTGTTGTGGGGTGAGGGAAATGTGGGGTGAAGGTCATGGGGTGGAGAGGTGTGGGTACTGTAGATTAAAAATGGTGTCGTGGCGTTGGTTGTGTGGTGATGAGTGTAAAGGATGTGTTGGTGTGTGGTGATGACTGTATATTTAGGATGTGTTGGTGTGTGTTGGTTGTACAATTTATAGTGGTTCATTGTGTTGCCATCAGTTAAGGACCCTGTGATCGTGTATGAGAATTGGAGGCTCCTGATTACTCCTTTCTACGCCACGAAATATGCTCCTTCCCTATAGGTTGTGTTTCGTGGCAGTATTTGAAGGACTCCTCTACCTCCAATTTTCTGACTAATATCACAGGGTCCCTTTAATAATCAAGGGTTTATGGGGGCGAGTACTGAAGTGTTGGTGAGGTGGGGAGACTCTACAGTTTACATATACATATACCTCTACGTCAATAGTCTAAGACAAGTGTTAACCCTTTGCGACGAATGTGAGACAGAGTATACAAGGGCTGCTGTAAGTTTCCTCAGATAGGCTACATGAATTTCGCTGATGAAAAGATGAGGCTCAGAGAAGCAGAAAAAAACATGTTCAACAGAGAGAAAGTCAGAGTGTATAATTTCCAACTGATCGACTATACTGTATATCCCGTTGACAGTGTGGCAGGGGGGCCTCAGTGGCATTATTTCTGGTTGTGTCCAGGGGAAACTTCTTCAGAGAAATTAAGGGGGTGCGGGAGGAGGGGACAGGCTTGGGGGTTGGGGGGTTGGGGGGTGCGGGAATAGGGGGACAGGCTTGGGGTGGGTAGAATGCCTGTCTCCTATTCCCGCACCCCCCTAACCCCCCCCCAAGCCTGTCCCCCTACTCCCACCCCCCCAAAAAAAAACCCCAAGCCTGTCCCCTACTCCTGCACCCCCCTAAACCCCCCCCAAGCTTGTCCCCCTATTCCCGCACCCCCTTAACACTCTCTCGGTCATTATTCTTTCGAAGCTGCGTGGAATCTTGAGTTAACAAGAATATACCAAGAGAAATGGAGTGCTAATTGTGTTAGTATAAGAATCTTTCATAGTCAATGAATAGTTTCAGAAAGACAAACAAGCAGAAACAAACGGACTAACTGACTGATTGACACACAGAGACACAAGCATATAAATTGATAATAACAGATTTAAACCCACCTACACCAAAAAAAATATATATATATAATAATAATAATAATAATAATAATAATAATAATAAATAATAATAATAATAATAATAATAATAATAATAATAATAATAATAATAATAATAATAATAACAATAATAATAACAATAATAATAATAATAATAATAATAATAATTATTCTTATTATTATCATCACTTTTATTATTACCATATACAATAATAATAATAATAATAATAATAATAATAATAATAATGAATAAGGAAGACACGAAAATAGATAGGACAAGAACAGGAAAGATAAAATAACAGTTCTAATGGAAGGAATAAGAGGGAATACGTCAATGATACTGATACAATGAGGAAGAGAAGATGCCAGAGAGAGGTATAGAAAGTAAGAGAAAGAAATAGAAATGGGAGGATACGAAGTGAGAAGAGAAGGAAACAACAGTCATTTTGTGTGTATTGATTGATTCGATACTGGGAGCAGACCACCAGGGGCAGGCACAAAGGGTACAGGACCACAGGGGCAGGCACAGGGGCTACAGGACCACAGGGGTAGGCACGGGGTGTAGGGGACCACAGGGGGGGTTCGTGACTAGGGGAGGCACGGGGGTACGGGGCCACAGGGGTAGGCACGGAAGGGTACGGGACCACAGGGGCAGGCACAGAAGGGTACGGGACCACAGGGGCAGGCACGGAAGGGTACGGGACCACAGGGGCAGGCACAGGGGTACAGAACTACAGGGGCAGGCACGAAAGAGTACGGGACCACAGGGGCAGGCACGGGGGGTACAGGACTACAGGGGCAGGCACGAGGGAAGGGTACAGAACCACAGGGGCAGGCACAGGGGCAGACAGGACCACAGGGGCAGGCAGGGGAGGGGGGGGGACTACAGGACCATATGGGTTGGCGTCCTCATTCCAGCGTTTTTGGTGGTATAATCCAACAAAATCTCCATAATCTCCGCCTTCACGTATTGTCCCCAGCAAATCCCACCCATCGAGACAGTACCACAAATTCCCACACTGCGGATGGGAGATTTCGGCCTCTGGGAACTCCCGGCATAAGGGTTATTGACGGTAGATTCAGCCTCACGTGGTTTGCGGCATGTGGGTTTCGCCTCAGTCACAAATTTGGCTCACTGGAAAATGGCGCCGGATTCCAATGAGAGAGAGATTTGAGATTTCGGTGCCCTATTTCAAAACCCGGTGATTCTAAAGCTTTGGCTGACTGGCTGGTAGGCTGGCGTTGTGTTTTGAGGCCTGGAGGGGTGTTGGTGGGTTTGGTGTCGCTGGCCACTCAGGGTGGGATGGGGAGAGAGATACTGATAAACACAGAGAGAGAGAGAGAGAGAGAGAGAGAGAGAGAGAGAGAGAGAGAGAGAGAGACGCATAATGACTCCCCTTTCCGTCTTCAGTTTATTTTCTTTGTGGTTGTTTTGATGATCTTGGGACAGTCAATAGGCAGACCTTTATGCTGTCCTTTTACTGCCAATTGAAAAGAAAAGAGAAAAGACAACAGGTAAAAAGCAACGAAATTATGGAAAAAATGGGGAGATAAAACGAGAAGAGTGGAAGAGAATTGTGCACAAAAAGAAAGCGAGAGAAAGAAAGATTAAAAGATAGAATGAAAACGAAGGAAAAAGAAGAGAAGAGAAAAGGGAGGAGCCATATGGCTGATCCTGTATAAGGGTGTCAGATGTAAAGCCAAACTCACACCACACCGGGTGTGTGTGTGTGTGTGTGTGTGTATGTGTGTGACAAACAGACTAGCAAGGTCCGTGTGTTTGGTAGAATGTAACTTATATGAGTTAATATACTAAGTTTTATTACTCAGTCTAACATCAGAAGATATTACATAATTTTCCGTCTCTGATTTTGCCTTCGCTACTTTTAGTTTTTTTTTTTTTTTTTTCTATCAGAGTAACGTTGGATTTGTTCTGGCGCTCGACATTTCTCTGAATGAACTCGTAATAATCCTGAACGGGGAACAGGAACGGATGGCGAGACAAATCGAGGCAGGTTGCTTTCTCATCCATTCTGATGAAGAGTTATGCTCTTGATGTGATTTTCGTATCTTTGAGCTGCTGCAAGATTAGTCTAAAGCTGGTGACGGGTTGGTTCTCGCCGTTGAACACTACACAGTCGGTAGGGAGGTAAGATGAGCTCGTTAGGTTCTGGAGTATTTGGTGATCCGTCTTGTTGTTGGTAGTAGTTGTATATAGCATCGACAGAGAGTTTTTTGAGCCAGTCGTTCAGAATCCGACCGACAGATCCAACGCTATATGAATTAACACAACCAATACAAATGTGTTCCTTTGAGGAGTTTAGTGAACAGTATTGACAAAAATGACTGCACTGATAAACCATGACTACCACCATACATAAAATGAAGAGGGCAATGTTGTAAAATCATAGTTTTGCATTATAAGCATTATAAAATGTGTTTACATACTTAGAAAATATATGAAAAGATATAGTTTACATCGTATATCTTGTGTGAAATTACACAAATATGTATGTTTCTATGCATCACAATGAAATGTCATGAACCAAAATATTAGATATCTACTGATAATTAATGTATGAAAAATAAACAAGTCACTCGTTGGTTGACTAAGACAAGTGATAGACTACATTTTGACAAGCGTATGGCAACACTCCCTAGAGTGTGTACTCCTCTATTGGATGATGACGACGACGATGATGAAGAGTTGCTCATATTCTGTAGACGCTCCACTAGTTTTGGTAATGTCGTCCAGCCTCACCAGTCGAGTGTATTCAGAAGGAACGTCCAGGATGGAAATGGACTCGATGTTGGTCTTGAAAAAATAAAAAGAGGGTTACCGCCCAGAAGCTCCCACCACCACCACCACCACTCACACTACTAACATCCTCCTTTCCACCACCACCACTTACACTACTAACACTCTCTTCGCCACCCCCACCACCACCACCACTCACACTACTAGCATCCTCCCTTCCATCACCACCACCACTCACACTACTTACAGCCTCCTCCCCATCACCACCACTACTAACATTACACTCCCCACCATCACCCTCACCACTCCCACCTCCACTACTACCCCACTGACACCCCCACCCTTTTACCCCCACATCCCCCTGACGGACGCGGTATACAAACGTTGTCCTCCTTTTCATCAGCTCGTCACGTGAATACCCATCATCATTAAGGTCACGTGACGCATTAATCACTCCCATTAATTAAGGAGAGTGTGGGAAAAACAGTGAATTACCTCATACTATGCCGTTCCAACTCTACACTATATGACTTACCAATACGTAAATTAATATACATATACATGCAATACATATATACAGTTTTATATAATTAGTGTATACAGGATATAAAAAAATGGGTTACCAGATTTTACATGTACGCCCTCTTACATATACATATACATATACATATACAGTATTAAATAATTACAGTGTATACAGTATATATATAAAAATGGGTTGCCAGATTTATTTACACATGTACAGTACTTCCTCTTGCACGACTACACTTTTCAGAGATAAAACGTTATACTAAGCCTTTCGACTGGATATATAACATTCTTCTACAAGCACACCAGGCCCGAGTCATGGTTAAGGTTACCAAAATATTTAAGGTGATGATTCTGTTGGTGGACTTGTGTTGGTGAAAGTTCTCCCCTTCAGAGGATGTAACGGCTCGTCACTTGTTAATTCATACCTTGAAAAGCATTTGTGTCTGTGTGTGTGTGTGTGTGTGTGTGTGTGTGTGTAAAAAAGTCTTCTTGTGTTGGCCCTCAGATTGCATGTGTGTGTCTGTGTGTGTGTGTGTGTGTGTGTGTGTGTGTGTGTGTGTGTGTGTGTGTGTGTGTGTGTGTGTGTGTGTGTGTGTGTGTGTGTACAGTATGTGTATATGTATGTATGTATGTATGTATGTGTGTGTGTACAGTATGTGTATGTATATGTATGTATGTATGTGTGTGTGTGTGTGTCCTCCAGTGTTGGCCCTCAGTGATGACGACCTTTACCTTTTAATCTCTGGGGTTAACTATGAGTCCAACACACCTGGTGGCCACGCGACCCCCAGGCCCTGCACGTGTCCTACCAGCCACCACCACCACCACCACCACCACCGTTAGCTTCATTCTCACTGGACTTACCTACCCTATATATTGCCCCGACTCTCATCCCTTCACCGGCAGTGGTATAGCGTGCTTCCGGTTCCCCCTCTCTCCCCCATCCCCCTCCCCTCCCCCCCACAGATGAGGTGCAGGGTGGTGGTGGTGGTGGTGGTGGGAGGAGAAGGGGAGAGAAGGAGGGGTGCATGGGTGGTGGGGGAATAAGGAGAGGAGAAAGGGGAAGAGAACAGTAGGAGGAAGGGATGGTGGAAGAGGGGTAGGAGAAGGATAAAAAGAGGAGAGGTGAGGAGGAGGAAGAAGGGATGGTGGGGATGGATGGGCAGGAGTAGGGTAGAGGAGAGGACGAAGATGGGAGAGGCAGGAAGAAATGGGGGATAACAAGTACTGGGAATGATTAAGGATTGAAGAGATGAAGGAAAAGAGAGAGAGAGAGAGAGAGAGGAAAAAAAATAGGTGGAGGGAAGGAGTGAAAGAGAAAGTGAGAGAGACAGGAAAGAGGAGAAGTATATAGAGGGCAAGGGAAGGTATAGAATATAGAACAGAATAGGGAAAAGAGAGTATAGGTCAGGAACAGGTGATGGTTAAAAAAAATCAAAACAAAGGATGAGGAAGAAAACAGCTGATTTAAAAACGACACGTGTATACTCATATAAACAATGACTATTACACGATCCTAAAGTCCACATATTTCGACGAGCAATTACTGTGTTTTATTTCACTCACTTTGTTTATTACTCTACTCATCAGCACCATTTCCTTCTCTGGGATTATGGCGGAAGAGGGTGAGGGAGGTAGTAGATTGAGAGAGAGGAAGAGAAGGAGGTGGAAATGAAGGGAATAAAAGGAATGATAAAAAAGGGGAGGGGAAGGTAGAGGAAGTAAGAGGAAGAGGGAAGGGAAAGGAAGGGTGTAGGGAGGAGGGGAAAGGGGATAATGAATGAGACAAGGGTAGTTGGAAATAAAAAGGGGGAGTGTTTATGGGTAAAGAACTAAGTGGGAGGGGAGAGGTGAGGTAACAAAAGGGAGGAGAGGGGAGGAACTAAAGAGAGGAAAGAAGTGAGGGAATGGAAGGAAAAGGAAGGGGAGGGGAGGCAAGGAAAGGGAAAGGGAAGAGAGAGGAGGAACTAAAGAGTGAGAAGGAGTGAGAAGGAGTGAGGAGTGAGGGAACAAAAAGAAGGGAGGGGAAAGAATTAGAGGGAAGGAAAGGAAAAGGAAGGGAAAGGGGAGGGTAGAGGAAGGGAAGGAAGGGTAGAGAAACAGAAGGGAAGGGAAGGGAAAGGAAAGGGAGGGGATGGGAGGAGAAGAAAGGGCAGGGGAAGGGAAGGGTAGAGGAAGAAGAGGGGAGGGAAGGGAAGGGGAGAGAAGAGAAAGAGAAGGGTAGAGGAAGGAGAGGGGAGGGAAGAGAAAGAGAAGGGTAGGGTAGGGTAGGGTAGGGAAGGGGAAGGAAGGGAAAGGAAGGGGAGAGTAGAGGAAGGAGAGGGAAGGGAAGGGCAGAGAAAGACAAGGGTAGGGTAGGGAAGGGAAAGGAAGGGGAGGGGAGCGGGTATGTAGAGAGGAAATCATTATCAATCATGCTTTTAGTGGTCGTGACATACATTATATAGGAGAGGATTACTAATTAGATGAGAGTGTAATGAAGCACAAGGGATTGACTGATGTTGTTGTTGATGTTTATGATAGAGATAAGAGGGGTTTACTGATGTTTATAATAATGATGATGATAGAGGGATGAGGGGTTTATTGATGTTGTTGTTGATGTTTATGATAGAGGTAGGAGGGGTTTACTGATGTTTATGATAGAGCAAGGAGGGGTTTACTGATGTTTATGATAGAGGTAGGAGGGGTTACTGATGTTTATGATAGAGGTAGGAGGGGTTTACTGATGTTTATAATAATGATGATGATAGAGGTAGGAGGGGTTTACTGATGTTGTTGTTGATGTTTATGATGATTGAGGGAGGAAGGGTTTACTGATGTTTACAATAATGATGATGATTGAGGGATGATGGTGTTGATGATCTGGTCATTATTGTACAATTAACGAAGTAATGTGTGCGGTACATGAAGAGTAAAAGTAGTTAGGTTATGTATATGGTTAGTTAGGCGAGTGTATAATTATGGGCAGTAGAGAAGTGATGTTTACAGGAAGACGGATGAAGCGATATAGATGTTTTTGTTTGTGAGGGCTTATGATGCGTATAATCGTGAGTACTGATGAAGTGATGTTGATATGAATATTTGTGACGGATTTAGGTATTCATTTACAGTATCATAATAAAAAAAAGTGGGAAAGGCAATGATGTACAGTAGGTAGCGGACGCATGAAACACACACACTTCAAACGGGGCTCCTTATCAAGCATGGAATATAATTATAGTATAGGAAGCGTCGCCTCTATATATACACAACGTCTCATCCTTCCAATACTTAATTAAGGGGGAAATATTGTGTTGGTAATTTTGGAGCAACTGAATCCTCCAAACTATTCCAAGCAACAGAACACCATTAATTTTGCTCTTCTGGTCCTGTTTCCTGGCATACTTTAATTGGAGGAATCAAGGCACTCCAATGTAACAAACAAGAATTACCACCTTAATTCGGGGCCTTGTTTCAGGTGTGTCTGTTTTATATGTCAGCAACTGTACATATCACGTGATTGGTTACGATGGCAATGGTAATAAGACATGAAGGAGGGTAACGAATACCTATAATTACCAACTCTAAAACAAGGCTGTGTGAAGGTACTGTACCATTATCATTCAGTCCTTAAACCAAATAGACAGACAAACAACATACCCTCTATTTTCTTCCTCTACTTTATGTTGTTCAAAGTTGGCACGGAGTTTCTACATCGTATCTATTGTTTGTTCATCAGACTTTTGGGATCGATCAGACTAAATTGAGATACCGTACATTATAATTAGCTCTTGGATCTAATTATAAAACTTAAGTAGCTTGTGATGCTGATTTTAGCGAACTAAAGGCCACGGCGAAGACTACGCTTACGGAGAAAGATGTTGAATGTCAAGCAAACCTCAACAATGCAACAGTTACCCTCTATAAACACACTCATAGTGACGTCGTAAAATATTAAAATAGTGAATTGAAGGTTCTTGGTAAAAGAGGCAAGATTAACACTGCTAGACTTGTTACTCCATCTTCAGGTGTGACCAAAGATATCAAGCATATCCTTGTGGACACTCGTTGGCGGATCTTGCAGAACTAAAAAGTATATAGGAATGATGAATTACATGCTTTATTGATTCCACGTGCCTTCTTGGAATTGGTGGTGGTCTGTGTGTGTGTGTGTGTTTGATCCTAAGCATCATTACCTTACTCTTCGGTCTGTACTAGCGGTGGAGAGAAGACTGTGGTAGGCCAAAAAGACCGTGTACTACAAGGGAGGAGACAGAGAGAAGGTACAGCAAGCTCGTAGGAAATAGAAGAAAAGGATGGACAGTGAAAGAGATGAAAAAATTGACTCGGGTCCGAAGGGTAGCCAAATCCCTTAAGGTAGTGCCTTAATTTTTGCAGGCAATTCCTACCTACAAGATTCTTAAACCTCTTCCACACGAGCGGCAAAAATACAGCTGGCACGGGCAACTCAGTGAAATTCTCTCGCTTTTTACCAGATCATAAGAGTCCCCGGTACCCATTGGACACTTGTGCCAACCACCCACTAATAAAATTGGTAACAGTGTCTGCCCGCCGTATTTTGCCTCTCGTGTGGAAGGGGCTTAACAAGAAACACTTTATAAAGGCAGTTCTCGCTCTGTTGTCCTTTTTGTGGTGGCTTGGATACCTAACACTACAACTACTACTACTACTACTACAACTTACTAAAACTCACTACAACACGTCTGTCTTTAGTAGCCAATTTTGTTAAAGCAGAGGTTTGACATATTAAGGGTTCAGATAACGAAAGGAGCTCCTCCCAGGGGTGCCTAAATATAACCTCTCGTTGGCAAATTAGGAGGCTACTGATTTCTCTTTTGTATACCAGAAAACAGACGCCCTCAATGGCACCAATAGGGGATCTACTTCGTGGCACAGTATGAAGGAATCAGAAACTTTCAAAACCACCAATAATAGAATCTCCACTCTTATTCCAAGCAGATGTTACCCTTCTACCGGGTTAGTTATGTATGGCACAGAAATTGTTATTGTTTTGTATTTATTTTGGTTATCATTGGTGTATTTCTCTCCTAAGCATGCTACTATATATTTCATTGCCCTTCCTATTTGCTTCTTCATATTCTATTTTCATATTTGCTTTATTTCATTTCATTTTCCCTGTTTGTCATTCATTCATTTAATGGGGAGATTCTCATGTTGGTAAATTGGAAGGCTACTGATTTCTCCTAACTATACCAGAAAACAGACGTCCGAAATGATAATGATAAGAGATCTGTTTCGTGGCATAGTTTGGAGGAATCAAAAGACCTTATAATCACCAACAAAAGAATCACCTCTTAACCCAATGCATTTCTTCCTTTAATCTGACCCCGTAGGAGGGGGTATTGCCTGCATTAGTGATGTGACCAATACTTTAAGGGTTTGGGCGCCCCTTCGGCCCCAGCCACTAGTTTTTAGTTCTTCAACTGTCCCTCTTCTTTCTATTTCCTTCCTGCTTGCTGTCTCACCTCTCTATCACCTTTTTCTGGCGCTATATGACCTCGCTGTTGCGGCGCCTAATATCAATCAATCCTTTAATCTGAATCCACTTCTATTTTACGCTTATGGATGTTCAGCTGTATTTATTCTTATTTTTGCGTTAATTTTTTTCATGTATTAATCCATTTGTATTACGTACTTTCATTTATGTAATTAATAAACATATACATAAAACAAAATCATACGCATAAAACTGATTTTAGGATCTTGTAAGGACACTGAAGAAGCCACATCAATTCAATATTTTATTTATACATCAAACTGTGATCAATCTGTAAACGAAACTTGATGTGGAGGAGAAAATTTATACCTGTAAAAATTCTGTTGTAAAATAAACCTAATATCAGAAAATGTATTATAACCTGAAATACAAAATTGTAATTAAACCTGGAATCTTAATATGTCATTTAACCTGAAATCCAAAATATTATTAAACCTGAAATCCAAAATGTTATTAATCCTGAAATCCAAAATGTTATTAACCCTGAAATCCAAAAATGTAATTAACCCTGAAATCCAAAAAAGGTAATTAACCCTGAAATAAAAAATGTAATTAACCCTGAAATAAAAAATATTATTTAACCTGAAATACAAAATATATGTAATTAACCTGAAATTCAATATTAAACCTGAAAATCCAGATTATTCGTATTTAAACCTGAAAAATACTAATAAATTGACTGAAAACGAAAACTTTTGAAATATATAGTGTAAATATAAATTGTATTAATTACTGCTGTAAATAGAATATGACGGTGAATTAATTAAACCCAATAATCAACGGTACTCTAAAGAATTAAAGTGTAAATAGTAAAAGTACCCACCCTTTTTGTTCATGGAGATCAGTAGATGCAGTAGTGGTGGTAGTAGATGCAGTAATGGTGGTAGTAGATGTAGTGGTGGTGGTGGCAGAAGTGGTGGCAACAGGGACAATGGTGTCAAGATGGTAGTGGTAGTGGTTGTAGTGGCAGTGGTGGTGGCAGTAGTTGTGGTAGTGGTTGGAGTGACAGATGTTGTAGTGGTGGTAATGGCGGCAGCAACAGCAAATGCATAAAAATACAATTAGTACTGTATATCGCTATTGCAGAAAATATTGCAGGGATCAAACCTAGGAATAACACTTACAAATTGATGTACCATATTTGATTCCTCTCAAAGTTTCTAGATATTGGTGTGGGTGTTTTTTTTTTTTTTCTTTCTTTTCATTTTTTTTTTTTTTTTTAACGATGGGGGAAATATGTTTTGTTTTCTTATTGTAGAAACACATTATACCGAGAAAGATATACAGGGTTGTGTAGCCCACTGAGGTTACCGTAGTGTGCTAATCCTCCCCAAGGTTTTGTATAGTGTCAAGTCTCAAATCAATACCATTAGGTGGGAGACGAGAGCGCTAACACTTTCTTAACTCGGACCCTCTTATATTATGTACTATTGCGGATAAAAGTTTCTTTCCACATAGAGGTGACTCTAGTAAACATTGAACCGCTCTTCTCTAATAGTGAGCTGTATATTTTTCCTACATATTATTTAAAAAGCATCTGCAAACTTCAAGTAAACAGTCACATACAAAATTACAGCAAACAACATAAGAGTACATGACAACAATGTTAATAAGGTAACTGTATGAGTCACCCCTGATTGAAAAGAAATATTTGTCCGCAATAGTACAATAGGGAAGATTACTGGGAGGTTCTTTTGGTATGTAGTGTAAAGCAATATATAATTATTAAAGGAATTTTGGTAAAGCAGGCTATATTGATAATGACATATAACATAATAAGGATTAATTCTGTACTGTGCTGTGATAAGCTAGATGGACCATATAGCATAAAATCTCTGTTGTGGACAGGATTCTAACCTGCCCACTCCTGGTCTACAAAACTCATGCAGTTATAATTACCTATTTACAAATTATGGCCTCGACAAAGAGGATGGTGGTCAACAGGAATTGTGATCATAATATGCCATAAAAGTGACAGACAGTGGGATAACTTGCACTCACCTCTTCTTCGATGTTCTTTGCAGTAGGTTCGCGTGTCATCCAGGTGTCCCTCCTCTTGCTCTTTCTCTCTTCTCCCTCGTCTGGTCTGGTTCTTCTCTCCTTTGGTTCTGTCTCTTCTCTGTGACTTGTCCGTCCGTCCACAAACACACCCTGGCTGGAAAGGAATGCTGGAAGGGAATGCAGGGTGCAGCATGGAAAGAATCCCATGCTCCACATTGCGTTAAGACCTACCTACCTACCTAATCTGCAGCTATATGCTCATCAATATGCTCATCAATATATTTCATCACATATGTCAGTCAATATATTCATGTAGAATACACCTTGGTTCCTGTGCTCTGGTTGGTGTTGTCCTCTTCTCTATGGGGTTGTTCTCCTGCAGTTCCGTTCTCTTCTCCATGGTGTTGTTCACTTGTCATCCTCGTGGTCGTTCTCTTCTTCATGGGGTCGTCCTCGCCCTCGGCTGGGCACTCTGACTGAAATGGAATGAAGGGTGATGCACGAGAAAAGTCTCGTGCATCACCCTGCCTTAAGGCCTGCCTATCTAATTGTGTATTCAGCATTATATTGTATATTCATTATCAGTTTAGTATACCCATCAAATTGATATATGCATATTAAGTACATCAACTTACAGATAAAGTACTGTAAATACCTGGGTCCCTCTTCTCAGATGGCTGTTCCCTTGTTCGCTCTGGAAAGAAGAGAACGAACATAAACTATTTTGTTCAGAATTCTAAGTTGTTGTTAGTGCTACGAGTAAAAAGCAAACCATGTGATCTTTTATCTATCTATTTATAGCTCTGACGCCTCGTTCCGTCCGGGAACTCCCCTCAAGGGGGTGGCTACGGCAGAAGTGTCTCCAGTTTTCCCTGTTCCAACACTCCCTCCTTATACTTGGTCAAGCCCTACTCTGCCCCTCACGTTTCTCTTTTATACATACTCTTCCACTCTGTTCTGCCATCTAACCGGAGGTCTGCCTCTCACGCCAGGTCCCACAGCTTCACTTCCATACACCTTCTTTACTAACTCCTCACCTTACATTCTCTCTACATGTCCAAACCACCTCAATGTATTACTTTTCACTCTCATACCACATCTCCCATACACACTCTCATTACTTTCTCCATCCCAACTAGTAACTCCACATGCTCCTCTCAAGTAACTCTTTTCCACTGCACCTAATCTAGACTGATGAGCCCTATTCCATGTCCATGTCTCTGATTCATATGTCAGTGTTGGCAGGATTATACTATTTCGTGGTCCCCTTTTCACTTCCATACTCACACTTCTACCCTTCATAATCCTCCCCATTGATCCTAGGACCTGTCTACCCCTCATTGCTCTCTCCCTAATATCTCCTCCTATACTAGTGCATTTGTCGCGGCTTCTAGCCGCTTAAATTGTATTTATTGGTTTGTGAAACCAGTACAGCTGGTTGCTATAGAATAGGCCCCTTCACAAGCCCAGGCCCCGTGTAGGCATAATCTGGGTTGGAAGGGTCAATTCCGTGACGTTCATCAGAAGTAAATAAAATTCAAATCTGGCGCTGTACTGATAGTGGAGCCACCTGGTGGTGGTGAGGTATTAAGCCCCTCCTCCGCTGAATACCGCTCGTCCACTCCAATGAGAAAGAAGTGAGTGCCTGCCGCATCGGGAGGTGGGTGGGACAGTAGAAGCTGTACTGGTTTCACAAACCAATAAATACAATTTAAGCGGCTAGAAGCCGCGACAAATGCACTATTATTGGTATAGTGGAACCAGTACAGCTGGTTGCTAAGCATGCGATGCGGTAGGTGGGAGGTGAGGTGGAGGCAATCACGTGCTAGTTAAGAGTGGTTGAGAGCGGAGGGCAGGAAAGGTAACCGAGCCCGGTGAGGCAGCAGCTAACGCCCCTCCCGACACTGGCTAGGTGAAACGCCGTGGTGGGGGAGAAGTAGCTTATACCATATAACCGTAGACCATTCTGTTATAGACCAGAATTGTTACACATAAAGTCTTTATAGGTAGACTCGAGGGTTTGGGCCTAGGAGAGGAGGGGGGAGGTTCCCATGGCAACCCCCCCCCCCTTCCCCCCCCCCCCTTCCCCCCCCCCCCCTTATTCAAGTCTTCTGAGTTAGGGCTATGGCCCTCGCTCAGGTAATGTGATCCCGAGGGGATGAAGGAGGACACTAGGATCCAGATATCCTGTGTAATAATATCTCCTGTCACTCATCGTAGTAAAGTAATTGTTTGGAAAATAAATACACAAGAATTCCGTAACAATGTAATTTATTTTAGTATATACCGTAGACTATTCTGTTATAGACCAGAATTGTTAACCAACTAAAGTCTATATAGGCAGACTCGAGGGGTCAGGTACAGGAGAGGGGGTCAGGTACAGGAGAGGGGGTGCCCCCGGCCCCCCCCCCCCCTTTGTTATTAAAGTCCTCTGAGCTAGGGCTATGGCCCCGGCTCAGGTCATGCGATCCCGAGAGGATGAAGGAGGACACAAGGATGCAGTAATCCTGTGTTTAATATATATATCCAGTCACCCATCCGATTGACCTAGGGAAAAGAGGGTTACCGGACCTAGAGTTGTAGAAGAGGTGGTCCGGAGAAGCCCCTCTCGTCGCCTCCACGTATGTAGAAACGCGTGGACTGGCCAGAGGGGGTGGAAACTTCCAGCCCTCAGGGACGAGGGTACTGCGAGAGGGCCAATCCTGTCGTCAGCCTGCTCGTTCTTAGCCAGGAAAGCGGGAGAGGGGGGGATAGTTAAAGAAGTAAGGTTAGGGCTTACAGATGAAAAGGCTGTGTGACGGGTAAGGGCTGCCAACTGAGAGGCCCTGTACCCTGTAGCTAAGGCGAGCAGGAAGAGAGCTTTCTGGAGGAGGTGACAAACCTCCAGAGGAACCCCCTCGAAGGTCAGGTAGGAAAAGGACGCAGTGAAGGGCCAGGAGGGAGTCTGGGCCCACCATTCTCCAGGCCCTAGTCCCCGTGTTATGAAAGGAGGCAAGGGCGGGGGAGTTTTGGGTGCGGGCAGAGGCGGGTGTCTCCCGACACAGCTCAGCCCCGGGGCGGCACACACCGCGCGCCAAAGGGTCGTAACCCTTGGGCGTGAAGCAGGGTGCGTGAGGTGAACAGTGGAGGTGGCCGACCATCGTAAAGCGATTTCCCAAAGCTAGGGTGGTAGCTGCTGTGGAAGGGTTGTTACGCATATAATTTATTATCATTATATACGGACAACTTTCGGTTAAAACCAGAAAGTGTTACAAGTCGTAAGTCTTTAAAGACACCCTCGAGGGGATGGGCCAGGGGGTCGAGGACCCCCCCCCCCCATTTTTGTTGTTAGGGTCCTCCGAACCTAGGCTATGGCCTAGGTTCGGGTAAAATATCCCGAGAGGAGAAAAGAAACACCAAGATGTTCTAAACATGAGACTGTACAGAATGGAGATGACGTAAGGGATGTCTGGTGACAGAAGGTAAGTCGTCCGACCTTTTCCATTCGGGCGTACCCTCCCCCTTTTCTGTCTCCCACGGGGACCCTGTGGTAAGGTGGGCGGAGTCCCATTGCAACACAGGGGGTGAGGGAGAGCGAGTGGGACAGATACCTCGTCTTGAAGGATGAGGTGGATGTCCCGCCCCCCCCCCCAGATCCCGTACCCGCTCCCCCGCGGGGACTCGGATAGAGCAGGTCCAGGAACGGGTCCCGCCGCCTCCACCATGGTAGGTGGGGAAGGGCGCGTGGCCTACGGACAAACCAAAAAGTTCGTCCGCTTCCCGCTTCACTAGCCCGTCGTGCCTCCTCACCCAAACCTCTGGTTGAGAAGGATCGGGAGACTACGCACCCGTCTGACCTCCTCTGAAGAGTGAGTTCAGGACGAAGGAAGAAAGGCCCAAGAGTAGGGAAGGTACCCGTCGTCCACAGGATGAGGCGACGGGAAAGGGGGAGGAGAGGCAGCCAGCTCCTCCGCCAGGGTGCCCCCCGGGGACTCGAGACCCAGAGAGATTGGGGGAACGGGAACGGCTCCAAAATCCCCAGGTGGACTCGAGTCCCCTACCGGCGACGCGGCAGGGAAGGTGAGAAGGGCGGGTTCAGGAACGGGTACCGTTGCAATAGTGGGGCTGTGGGGTGGCACATAATCGGCCGGCTCCCCCACTAGGGAATGAGGCGAACCTTAAATCTCACGAGGCTGTCTGGGACAGTGTCGAGAGTGTAACGCCAGGACCGTCCTGAGCACTAATACAAGGCATCGACCAGGGAAAGCTGAAGCCCCAATATCCCCTCGCCCCCATCCCCTAAGTGGAATGAGTGCGATGAAAGGTTAAGGACGTAGTTAAGAAGCCCCCATTGAGTGAGTATGGTGTACAAGACACAAATCTTGCTGCTCCATGTCTCCCTGTTATGGGGATACAAAACAGGTGATCCGAGGCGAGGACTAGGGTAGCTGTAATATCATCCTTGAGAGCTTGGACAAGACACCAAGAGTGACATGTGCAGCTTGGTAGGACGGTAGGCAACAACCGGAGCCATATAGTTTATCAATGGTTTGTTTGAATTTGGTAAGGACCACCGAGAGGTGAGGAAACTACTTTGAAAACCTTCCAGCCAAGCAGAACAGAAGACTGGTGGGTCAAGCAGTTACCTGTGGGAAATTATGGGGGACCAACAGTTGCCCCACCGCTGGAAGACATACCTCCATTGAAAACCTACGTCAGCACAGGGTAGGGTGTCTCGTTCTTGGTAAAGAATGATTCACGTTTCGGAGAACCCTGGTGACCACCTGCGAATCATTACGGGAAAAGAGGGACGTAAAAACGTCACTGTCAGGGAGGCCAGTGACTGGAAAAACCTCCGAGTTTGAGTGTTGTTACAGTTCTGAGAACGTTTTGAAACGTTATCGCATTCGCTCTCCTATTTCCCTCACGCGGCAAAGAGGCCGTGTGTTACAAACTCTCATGAACTAGCTGCCGTAGGCTGAGTCCCAGGTACCCCCTAGGCTGGGACCCCAGGTTCAGGTCCAGCTAGCCACTAGGTTCAGGTCCAGGTAGCCACTAGGTTCAGGTCCAGGTAGCCCCTAGGCTGAGGACCATGTCGCACTAGGTTGAGCCCCGGGTAGCGCCCTAGGTTGTGCATAGGTAGCGCCTTGGCTGAGCCCGAGGTAGCCCCTAGGTTGTGCACAGGTAGAACCTTGGCTGTGGTCGAAGCCTAGCTGGCTAGGTCCCAGCAGGCCTCTCAGTCAGTACCCTCCCGGGTTGTTGGTTGAGCGGGTCCTGCTATTGGTGCTAGGTTGTGCATAGGCAGCCCCTAGATAGTGGAGGAGACTGGCTGGCCAGGTCCTCGCAGGCTTGTCAGTCAGTACCCTACCGGGTCCTTGGCTGAGCGGGTCCTGCTCTTGGCCCTAGGATGTGCATGGGTAGAACCCTAGCTGGCCAGGTCTTAACAGGTTTATCAGTCGGGACCCTACCGGGTCCTTGGCTGAGTGGGTCCTGCTGTTGGCACTAGGTCGTGCATGGGTAGCACCCTAGGCTGTAGTAGGAGCCTAGCTAGTTAGGTCCTAGCAGGCTTGCCCGTTAGTACCCCCCCGGGTCCTGGGCTGAAAAGGTCCTGTTCTTGGCACTAGGTTGTGCCTGGGTAGCCCCCTAGCTGGCCAGGTCCTAGCAGGTTTGTCAGTTAGTACCCTACCGGGTCCTTGGCTGAGAGGGACCTGCTCTTTGGTACTAGGTTGTGCATGGGTAGGTCCCTAGGCTGTGGTCGGAGCCTAGTTGGCAGGGACCTGCAGGTTCGTCAGTCGGTACCCGCCGGGTCCTTAGCTGAGGAGGACCTGCATTTGGTGCTACGCTTGCTCCCTCGGGAGCGGCTCTTTGAGCGCGTCCGCGTGGGAGAAGGAGCCTTTCCTTGCTGGGCCCTGGTACCTGGGAGGTGACCAGGGGTGCAGCCCGACGGTCTGACCCCCTCCTGCTGAGGTGGAAACCTCGGGGGGGTTATCAGAGCCGACTAAAGGAAGGAGAGGAGGCCTCTCGGGGTGCTAGGGACCCGAAACCCTGTGGACCTGAGGGCGAGACCTCCTCCTGGACTCGTGCTTGCACCCCCGAGAGCGGCTCGAGGAGCTCGCCCATGGGGGAGACGAAGCAGCTTCCCTGCTGGGTCCTGGTACCGGTCAGGTAGCCAGGGGGGCCAGCGTGGTGGTCTGGCTCGCTTCCGGGAATGGTGGGAAACCATGGAAGGGAGGCACAGAACCATCCAGGGAAGGCGATGGGGACTCGGCGGGGTGCTAGGAGTTAGATCCTCTGTGACCTCGAGAGGCACGTAGCAGGAACGTACTCCTGGGAGTGCAGAAGCATGTGCGGGGTGAACAGTGGTGATGCACGTCGAGGAACAACCTCACGGTGCAGCCAGAAGAAGCACACAAGGCACAAGTGGACTGCGGGAGAAAAAAGGGGGTTAACACGTGAACCCACGTGTACACACATGGAAAAACACAAAACACCCCGAGGGAGGAAAACACTAACTCCCAAGGCAAAACACTAAACCACACATACTCACCCCCACACTGCTGGGGAAAAACCCCGCAAACACGGTCCCCAAAAGCCGAGAGTAGACCCTAGGAAACCCAAGGGGGGAGAGGGTTTAAAAGGAGGAACTTGTTACTCTACCAGAAAGTAATAAGCTTCTCTTACCCCCAATAAGGGCAAGCACAAAGTAAGAGTTATGTAAGAAGAAAGATAGAAAGTCTTACTACCCTACCGCATAACTATAAAAAACTGTACTGAAATGTGAGAAAAGAGAAGGTACTGAATGTTGAAAAAACAGTACTGCACGAAGAAGAATGCTACAACGCAGACAAGAACAGTACAGTAGTAGCAAGAAGTCAAGCAGGTGTAGTGAGTAAAACGTTGCTTGGTAAGGCAGCTACAGAAGTGCAGGCAACATTATCAGAATAATATCCTAAGACACTAAAAGAGCTGACAAGGAAAAACACCAAAAAGGTGCAGAGGCCCCAAGACACAGAGTAGAAGGGACACGTGCAAATAAAAAACCTCACTCCCCACAGGGTTAAAAAACCCGAGGAGAAAGAACCCAAACAAGTACTCACGGCACACGGGGGAAGACAGTCACAGCGTGAGCGCACACACCAATCAACACACACACGGGGAAAATCCCCACACAAGGGGCAAAACACGCACACGTGTTCGCACCATGTGCAGAGAAAAACACAACATACAGCCTTCCACACTACACACCAAAGGGTCGCAAGCCTAGGGGGTGAAGCAGGGTGCGTGGGGCGAACGATGCTGGAGGCCAGACTGCGGGAGAAAAACTCACAAAAAAGGGGTTAACACGTGAAGCCATGCGTACAAAGACACAAACAAAAAATAATAGGACACGGGCAGAGGGGGATAGCAAGCCCCCTCGGACCCGGGAACGAACCCCAAACAAAAAACCCCCACACGCACCAACCCGGGAAACCCCCCCCCCCCTCCCCCGCGGGGGCTGGTTAAGAACCTCTGGTCTGCAGGCCCCAAAGGAGAGGCACAGACAGCCTGATGGGCAATTCCCAGGGTAACAAACAAACTGGGAAGACACCAGAAAAAACCCCAAAAATACGCTGGGAAGGGGAAACGAGAACCTGGTACAATCCTCGCTCCCCCCACCCCACGTAACACTAAACCACACTCGGGGGAAACAACGATAAGGGGCTAAGTAGTCCTACCCCCGCACCACGTGGGGAGGAAAGAGCCCCACGTGGGGAGGAAAGAGCCCCACGTGGGGAGGAAAAAACCTCGCTAACACCAAAAAACCCCGAGGAAAAATACACTAAATGACGTGTACTAGTGGCAGGAGGAAGGGAGGCAGGACAGGGAAGGGGAAAAAACCCCGAAAAGTAGCCCCCAACAAGCTAGCCTGAGAAGAAACACTCCAGGCTATAAATATTGGAAAAACACCCAAAATCAAATAAAAAACCCCCGCCTGGGAGAGGAAGAGAGAACCAGAGCACAATTCTCACTCCCCTTTACCGAGAGGGGACACATATTAATCGGGGAAGGCAAGAGGAAGGGCTGCAAAGACCCCATGTGCTCACCACGTGGGGTGAAGTCCCACGTGGCGCCCACTAACCTCGCTAAAAACCCCAGAAACCCCGATAAAATACACACGAAGAATGTACTAGTGGCAGGAGGAAAGGTGAAAGGGGGGAAAAACGGAGAAAAACTCCGAACAAAGGGGCTGAAAAACCCCCCTTCGCTAAGGAAAAAAGAACTAAGTCCTAACGAAGAAAAAAACCCCATACACACCTAAAACCCTCCTAGAATACACACACGATACATCTGCAAAGCAGGCTATCCACTAGAACACAAAAGAAAATATTAGCAGGAACACGTGAAACAATACCATAGCGTAGCAGCGAGGAGCGTAGATGTTGACTGAAATGTGTTCCGCGACAGAGTGGACGAGCGGTATTCAGCGGAGGAGGGGCTTAATACCTCACCTCACCACCACCAGGTGGCTCCACTATCAGTACAGCGCCAGATTTGAATTTTATTTACTTCTGATGAACGTCACGGAATTGACCCTTCCAACCCAGATTATGCCTACACGGGGCCTGGGCTTGTGAAGGGGCCTATTCTATAGCAACCAGCTGTACTGGTTTCACTATACCAATAATTCCATGTTCACACAGAACTGTACCCAGGTACTTAAACTCCTTCACTTCCTCCATCCTCTCACCCCTCAGAGTTATCTCACACTTTGTCCCAGTTGGTACTCCCACTCTGTAAGGTGTCGCCAAGTCTATCACTTCAGTTTCTGCCCTCTCAAATACCATCACCTTACTTTTACCCACATTCACCTTCAGTTTCATTCGTTTACACAGACTGAAATGCATCCACCACCCTCTGCAACTCCTTTTCACTCTCGGCCATCAACACAGTGTCATCCGCATATAAACTTGCCATCAAGGACAGATGTACTTCATTCAGCCTCAACTTCGCCCCCAGGCCATTCACTTTGGATATCATCTCTCATACAACCATCCATATATATATTGAACAGCCATGGTGAAATAACGCACCCCAGTTTCAGCCCTACACAAATATTAAAACTCCCACTTGGGCCACCCTCTACCCACACACATGCTTTTGCATCTGCAGAAAAGGCCTCAATACCTTTCAGCAATAACCTCCACCATAAATCCTCAACACCTCTGTCGTAGCTCTCCTATCAACACTTTCGTATGCCTTCTCCAAGTCCATGAAGGCAGCATACAACTTCCTACCCTTCCCAATATATTTCTTCACTGTTGATTTTAATGCAAATGTCTGGTCCACACATCCTCTACCCTTTCTGAACCCTCCCTGCTCTTCACTAACTTTATTCCCTGTTACTTCAATCAGTCTCTCAGTAAGAACCTTCCCATACACCTTCCCCGGTACACTAAGAAAGCTTATTCCCCTATAGCCACCACACTCATCCTTACTCCCCTTCCCCTTATACAAAGGCACAATTAGGGCTCTCCTCCAATCCTCTGGCACCTCTCCCTGCCTCTAGGCCAATGTGCATATGAGCAACATCCACTCCATCACTACCTTCCCCCCACATTTTAAAATTTCCACCTGCCTCCATCCCCCAGCATGTCATCACCGCCTCCCCTCCCGTCCCCTCATTAATCAAACGATCAAAATGCCTATTCCACACTTCTTTCACTTCCTCACTTCCACTCACAGTAACTCCATCCTCTCTCTTCATTCTCACGCTACCAGACTTTCCTTCTCCTCTCTTTTAACCTCCTTCCAGAATAATATCTTGTTTTCTTTAAACTTTTCACTCAGTTTCCTACCAAACTCCTCATCCTATCTCCTTTTACAATCACTCATCATCCTCTTCACTTGCCTCTTACATACATTATATTTTCTCTTCCACCTCTCTTTCACTTCCTCTGTAATGTTCACCTATATGCTTTCATTTTCTTCTCTACTGCATCTTTCACTTCTGACCACCATGCACTCTCTTTATTGCCCCTCTTCTGTGCCTTGTATCCCACTACCTCTGCTGCTGTCCTCAATACTAGTGTCTTTAACATTTCATACACATCATTCACTCCCACTCCCTCCCCTATATCCAACCTTGCATCCTCCAGCACCTCACCCACCCTCCTCTTATATTCCTCTCTAATTCAATCTTCCACTTGCCACTTCCCTCTTGTTACCCCCTTCATCCCTCCTACAGTACTCCCACTTAACCCTGACCTTCATCCTTACCAAGACCGCAAAATGGCCAGAGCATTGAACCATTCCTCTCACTACTTTAGCATCCATCACATCCTTCCGTAATCTTTCATCCACAGCTACATAATCAATTAATCTCTTTTGTTCTCCTCTATCATCCCTTCTCCTCCATGTATATCGGTGTATCATCTTGTGCTCAAAGAAGGTGTTGGCCAAGAACACCCCCCTCTCAGCACAGATGTCCACCAGATACTCACCATTCTCA
This sequence comes from Petrolisthes cinctipes, assembly GCA_033782935.1. Lineage (NCBI taxonomy): Eukaryota > Metazoa > Arthropoda > Malacostraca > Decapoda > Porcellanidae > Petrolisthes > Petrolisthes cinctipes. Next base: position 21,732 of record JAWQEG010005468.1, on the reverse strand, counting down.
TTCACTCCTTCCACACCCCATTTACCAACAATGCTTCCTACTTTCTCATTTCCCACTTTCCCATTCATGTTGCCCATCATTAAATGTGATCTTTGAAATAGATACTATATTAATATAATACAGATAATAACTAAGAAAACACATCTAAAAAGTTATAAAAAATCTACACAATATATAACAAAGAAATGCACAATTAATCACAAATGAATACATATAATTCTCATGACATAAGAATGCATAAAATAAACATCAAATACAGATAATGACATAACTTAATATTGATTAATTCTCTACTGTGCTGTGATAGGCTAGATGGAAAATATAGCACAAAACTCCGTCGTGGACAGTATTCTAACCTACACACTTCATGTCTACGAAACTCAGTTAAAATTACCTATTTACAAATTATGGCCTCGACAAAGAGGATGATGGTCAACAAGAATTGTGATCATAATATGCCATAAAAGTGACAGACAGTGGAACAACTTGCACTCACCTCTTCTTCGTTGTTCTCCACAGTAGGTTCGTGAGTCATCCAGGTGTCCCTCCTCTTGCTCTTCTCCCTCGTCTGGTCTGGTTCTTCTCTCCTTTGGCTCTGTCTCTTCTCCCTCTGGCTCTTCTCTGTGACTTGTCCGTCCGTCCACACACACACCCTGGCTGGAAAGGAATGCTGGAAGGGAATGCAGGGTGCAGCATGGAAAGAATCCCATGCTTCACATTGCGTTAAGACCTACCTACCTACCTAATCTGCAGCTATATGCTCATCAATATGATCATCAATATATTTCATCACATATGTCAGTCAATATATTCATGTTGCATACACTTTGGTTCCTGTGCTCTGTTTGGTGTCGTCCTCTTCTTTATGGGGTTGTTCTCTTGTCGTTCCGTTCTCTTCTTTATGGTGTGGTCCATTTGTCATCCTCGTGGTCGTTCTTTTCTCCATGGTGTTGTCCACTTGTCATCCTCGAGGTCGTTCTCTTCTTCACGGGGTCGTCCTCGCCCTCGGCTGGGCACCCTGACTGAAATATAATGCAGGGTGATGCACGAGAAAAGTCTCGTGCCTCACCCTGCCTTAAGGCCTGCCTATCTAATTGTTTGTTCAGCATTATATATTCATCGTCAGTTTAGTATACCCATCAAATTGATATATGCATATTAAGTACATCAACTTACAGATAAAGTACTGTAAATACCTGGGTCCCTCTTCTCGGATGGCTGTTCCCTTGGTCGCCCTGGAAAGAAGAGAACGAACATAAATGATTTTGTTCAGAATTTGTTGTTAGTGCTACGAGTAAACCATGTGATCATTGAAATAGACATGATATTAATACAATACAGATAATAAACATGCAAAAGAATACATAAATGTCTAAAAAGGTTATAAAAAATCTACACAATATAATTATAAACAAGAAATACACAAACACATAAATGAATACATATAAATCTCATGTCACAAGAATGCATAAAATAAATATTAAACATTCCCTCAAGATGCACATAAAAAGGCAATGTAAAAAAAAAAAAAAAAAAAAAAAAATCTGTTAAAAAAAAAGTTTACACCTTAAAAAAAAAAACAATATGAACCAGGTTAGTACAGCAACAACAACAGCAGCAGCAGTAGTAGTAGTAGTGTTCTTGCCTTCCTTCTCGGTGGCACAGGTCTTAGAATAACCACTGAGTACATACTTTGTGGGGAGAGGTAGCAGTGGGTTACAATACCTGTCCATAGATACACATACAGGTCCACAGATACACATACAGGTCAATAGATACACAGACTGGTCAATAAATACACATACTGGTCAATAAATACACATACTGGTCATTAAATACACATACTGGTCATTAAATACACATACAGGTCATTAGATACACATACAGGTCCATAGATACACAAGCACAACAGGTCATTAAATACACATACAGGTCCATAGATACACATACAGGTCATTAAATACACATACAGGTCATTAAATACACATACAGGTCATTAAATACACATACAGGTCATTAAATACACATACAGGTCAATAAATACACATAGGTCATTAGATAGAGATACAGGTCAACAGATACACATACAGGTCAACAGATACACATACAGGTCAACAGATACACATACAGGTCAACAGATACACATACAGGTCAACAGATACACATACAGGTCAACAGATACACATACAGGTCAACAGATACACATACAGGTCAACAGATACACATACAGGTCAACAGATACACATACAGGTCAACAGATACACATACAGGTCAATAAAATGGTTGGGAGAAGACATTTCATTGTCGATATATAAAACACCTGACAAAGTGCATGTATAAATTCTCATCCTGATATTAACTTACAGGACAAACAGAAGAAAATAAAGAATAATAAACGTTTACACAGCTACACCAACACAAGAACACAAATTATAGAATCAATTAGCATAAAAATATTTCTCGTAGTATGTAATCAGTTACTGAAAAAAATATGCATATTAATAATAAGTGACAAAAATAATATAAACAATTATCTTAAACTAAATAATTATATAGTTTAAGAATTGATAATAATTAATATTTGGCATCACAACAGCGAGGTCATGTGGCACCCGTGATAAAAGGTATTGTTTAGGGATGGTGGAAGGGTTGGCACTGGTGACTGTGAGCAAGATTCATCTATATGGGCCTTGACTGTGAGGTTGCTGGTCAGGTAATGTCAACACTGTGAATCCAGACATGTGGTTGTGGAGTGGACTCAGCTTTACACCTACTGTATAATATTATAGCTGTCACTGTGCTGGTCGGTATACTTTGTCAATGCCAGTGGGAGGTAATACTGGTAATCTTATGGATGATGTAGTTGTTGCTTGGTATCCCTGGAAGAGTGGGTTAATATATTCCTGGAAGAGTGGGTTAATATATTCCTGGATGAGTGGGTTACTATATTCCTGGAAATGTGCGTTACTATATTCCTGGAAATGTGCGTTACTATATTCCTGGAAGTGTGGGTTAATATATTCCTGGAAGAGTGGTTTAATATATTCCTGGAAGAGGGAGTTAATATATTCCTGGAAGAGTGAGTTAATATATTCCTGGAAGAGTGAGTTAATATATTCCTGGAAGAGTGAGTTAATATTTTATGGAAGAGTGGGTTAATATTTTCCTGGAAGTGTGGGTTAATATATTCCTGGAAGAGTGGGTTAATATTTTCCTGGAAGTGTGGGTTAATATATTCCTGGAAGAGTAGGTTAATATTTTCCTGGTACTATTTTCCTGGCAAAGTGGGTTAATATTTTCCACTACAGGCTTAGCACAGGGTCAATGTAATGGAAATAAACACAGCAGTTAACTCTTGTCACAATTTCCCTGTAGTTTATGACAATGCTATATACAGTACACCTTGATGCATAAGTTGATCAAATAAAAAAATAATTGCAACACATATACCTCTTTAACATAAAATTATAAACTCATGATTATATACAATGATAATGAAAACCTGTTACACCGATACACCTTAATATTTAGAAATAGTTAATACTTATCTACACTGCAATATTATCATAAACTAGCAGACTGGCTAGCTTTGTGGGCTATAGCTAGTATATATTAATCAATCTGGGCTTCATAGGTAACAACCCAGAAATTGATCATTCAAATTATCAAGTGTACCCACCGGAAATCGAACCCCAGACCAACCCAAAGTAACCATCATCCTACCACGTCGGCCAAGAAGTACTCCATTGGTCTAGGTTTGTAGTTTATGGCTTTATACCCCCTATAGTGCGGTCACTACACTAGATCATCTTGAGGTGTCGAGGTGTGTGGCGGGATCACAAACTGTCACACAATAATATTATTAGAATCAGATACATTATCATTTATTGAAATTGTTAAGCATTAGGCTACCCCTAATAGATGTTATTTGTGTTTTGTTACATGTTGTTAGCTATTGTTTTTGTTAGTATTTTTGCTATTCTACAAGTATATAATGCCCTGAATTACATAACAAAACATGCGATGCGTTTTCATGCAACATGCAAACTAAATGCACTACGTCTCCTTAAGAACTCTGTGATCGTGTATGAAAATTGAAGGCTTCTGATTCCACCTGACTATGCCACGAAACGAGCTCCTTCCATGTACTGTAGGTGGTGTGTCTAGGCACTATTTGAAGAACTCGTTTATCTCCAATTTTCTGACTACATCACAGGGTCCCTTAGGTTCATTTAAATTATAAGGCATTCCACTCTTCACATAAACAAAGAAGGATTAAACACATGTGGGACGAGGTTATGGTTCAGAGATTATAATGTGACAGATGTAACGTGACTGAACGAATACCGGAACGTGACAGAACGACTACCGGTATGTGGCAAAAGACTGGAACGTGACAGAACGAATACCGGAACGTGACAGAACGAATACCGGAACGTGAGAGAACGATGACCGGAACGTGAGAGAACGATGACCGGAACGTGAGAGAACGATGACCGGAACGTGACAGAACGATGACCGGAACGTGACAGAACGACGACAGGAACGTGACAGAGCGACAGGAACGTGACAGAGCGACAGGAACGTGACAGAGCGACAGGAACGTGACAGAGATCGTGCTGATGATGATCCACCAACCACCAACGAGGTATCTGTAAAAATAACGAATTTTCAGGTTATTGTTCCTATACAACATAATTTTTCATAAACAATTATATGGACTACGTAAATAAAACACACAATCACCATTACCTGCAATCATGAACATTGTAGAAACTGCATTATTTTGATACATACTGCAATACTGTAGCGTAAATAATTCTGCCAGTTAATTATCATGCAAGTAACTTCAAGGCATTTACTCTCCAATTAGTTTGTTAGTAATAATTCCCAGCCAATAACACGAGATAATTTTATATACTCTATTGACGAATGATATGATGTAAGTGGACAAAGCTATATAGGATTGGTATACCCAGCGTGTGTGTACTCCTGTGTTACGTATTACCTCATTACAGTAAAGTCACAGCAAAGGTACAATGTCTATCCTCACTCACTCCTCTCTGATGGTAAACGTTTACATGTATGATTATAGTATTGGTGTGACAGGCTGAGGATGAAAGAAGATTGATTGATTGATTGATATTAGGCGCTGCAACAACGAGGTCATACGGCGCCCGAGGAGGAAGTTGATTGCTAGGCGGGACAGTAAGCACAAAAGGTACCAGACGAAGGAAGATCACCCTATGTCTGAACGACCCTGTAGACGAGGGAGAAGATCATTATCGTAACTAAGATAAATTTAATGTATACATCAGGTTATGTCACCCACTGGAGTAAAGGGGGAGCTCGGGAAGGGGGGAGCGGGAAAGTTAGGGGGAAAAATGTAAACATATGTAATAATGCCTCCCTGGTATCTATATAACCTGTATGGAGGCTACTGACAACTGTATCTGGCTGGGTACGTACTGCCTGACTCACTAACTTATTAAAGGGGATACGTACTCTCTTGATAAACTGGAAGGCCACTAACTCCTCCAAACTATGCCATGAAACAGAATCCGCCATGAAACAGAATCCCCCTTGAAAGTAACACTAAGGTCGTCTGTTCCCTGGCATAGTTTGGAGGAATCATTAGCCCTCCAACTTACCGTCCCGAGTGTCTCCCCTTAAAGGAGGGAGCTACACATCCCCAATACACAAGGTTTGTGTATAATGGTGTTTATCCCGAGGTCAATTGGATATTGCACATTTGTATTGGCACATCAATTATCAATAAAAATAATCGTAAATCATAGCATACGAGTCGAAAGATAGTCTCCTTAATTTTATAACGTCAGTTTCCGAAGCAAGGCAGACAAAAGCTTGATTTGAAACATTTTCAACTTACTCGAAACACTTAAGCGAGACCAATGATGGACTCGAGCACGTCTTGATGTGTGGTTCTGTAAAGGATATAATTTGTGCGCGTTAAGAAACAAGGTTAGGTTTTGGACATATTATAATCTGACATAAATCCACGTATACGACGCATGAGGTTTTTTAATTGATAATGTGTTAGTTAGAACTGTTTTTAAACCTCGGACGTTATTATTATTATTATTATTATTATTATTATTATTATTATTATTATTATTACGATGGGAACAAATAACCGAAGATGTTAACGTTTAATGCTTCCCCTTCAACAAGTATGTACGTACACCAGCCACGTGTCAGTCAGAACAATGTGGAAATTCTCAGTGGTGGTTGTTGAAGTGCTAAGCCGAAGAGATTCAAAATGCAACAAGATCTACAAATGCAATAAAATTAACACTATCCAGAATAATTGTATTGTATGCGAGGAGAGACCCAGAGATGACGTTAACCGTGTCTATAATGAAAGGGGACTGATGGCATACATAGAAAGTCATAACAGGAAAGCCATTAACAGCTGAAGGGGAGTGTTTAGATTTCATGTGGTTTTGTAATTTTCTACTCTACGTTATGTACAGTATCCAATGGAAGCTTGAAAGGTAAATTTATATCCCTCTTGTGGACGATTGAGAGGGTTATACATGCAGATTCCTCTAAAAGACTATACTGTATCCTACTACAAAACAGATCCTCCACTCGTATGCTGATTTAGTCTATGCTCTTTCCTGGTAAATATTAGAGGAGGAATTAGTGGCGTTCAAATTCCCACACTCCAGAGTACCCCTTAAATAATAATAATTACCCCTCTCTTCAATACATAAAAGAATGAATGAAATATATTAATAAATGGAATTGTATACAAATAAAACACTGGACACCAACAAGGCCTAGATAGGTAAATGAAGCAGGTCCATGAAAATAATAATAATTAAAGTTAAAGATATAGAAAATGGTAGTGATAGCAACAAGTACCTCAATATAACCAGTCACGTATCCCATCCTGCTCTTTTCTATATAATTATAATCATGACTGTAAACTACACAATAAATGGCCAGTTAGTCACCAGTACTTATCTATTTGTAGGAGATACCAATACTATCCAACTATGATGAGGCGTAATGTGATCTGCATGACGGCCTGGTGGTCCTGCGTGTGAGTGAAAAGGAGCAACAGGGGATCAGGACTGAAACACACACATTACCAGTCAGTTGTCACGTCCTCTCTTCTCTGTGTCTGATCGTGAAATGGCTAGTGAGTAGAGATTTGGCTGCTCGAAATGCTCCCTTCCTGTATCCTGATCACCGATATGATATTAACTCTAAACTAAGTACGGTGTAGGCTTCATTTCTACTTAGAATTAAAACTAATAATTATTAATATATCTATATATTCTTAGCATCCTTTTAGAACGATAAAAATAGTCACTATACAATTTGTTTTTCCAATCACAAACCGCGAGGCACTTTTGTTTTTATCTGGCGGGTGATTCAAACTTCCAGTCTATTCGCCTAAGCTCTCATCATCAGCATTTGAGAAATACATATCGTAAGTACTCGAAAAAAACAGAAATGAAACAATAGAACTGGTTACATTACAGTCCTCACAAGAAGTATAAAGAATGCATATGATAAATTCCTCCTAAGTAAGTGGTACACATTGTAACCCAAGTACAGGATATATACACCAGTAGAGCACACCGTTCAGTAGCCAACAAGACTTTCCACTCACTCATGTACTGTACAGTCACTCATAAATGTAAAGTCTACACCAAGTAACACACTTTGTAACTCGTAGCATATAATTTCTGGCAACAGTGTAACAGTATTGGTGTTTGAGGGAGGAAGTTCAATACATAGCTCCATGATTTAAAACACTTCGAATATACAGTAGATGAGACGAAGCATGAGTTGAGGCAGTGTTTCGAGCAGACCAGGCAGCCTTCCTCCCCAAACACCTCCCCACACTCCCACCCCATGACGTCAGGTATGTATGGTGATACCAGAACCGATATCACACGAATTATAATGTATGTGTCTTGCCTTGGGGGGTTTATATTTTTATGATATACGGTACAATTCACGACGACCACCACCACCAAAAACAACAACAACAACAACAACAACAACAACAACAACAATAACACAACTACCAACGACAACAGTCGCACTACCACCACCAACAACAACAATAACACTACTACCAACAACAACAGTAACACTACTACCACCACCACCACCACCAACAACAACAACAACAATAACAACGACAGTAACACTACCACCACCACCAACAACAACAACAACGAAAGTAACAACAACAACAACAACAACAACAATAACAATAACACGCTTACCACTACCACTATAACCACCGCCATCTTTCCATTCACATTTCATCCGCCATACCTTCGTGTTTTGAACTTCATAAATCCCATGAATACTCACTCCCCCGTTCCCACCGCTGACTGAGCCCGTCTGACTTTCCCAAATCTCATCCGTTTTCTCCAGGTTTATGGAGGAATCAACAGCCTCCCTCCTACCTCCCAGCAAATCCTGTTCCTTTTTCTCCACAACAACTTCTCCTCCTTCGACGCCTTTCTGTTGTTAGATCCAGAAAAAAATATGTATTCGTGAGTCACATAAAGTAAGTTGAAGTCCTTAAAAGTGTCCTTTTACGATTTTGATATGTACTCGAATGTTTATACTGCGACCAACACGTTTCTATTTTATTCAGTAAACAGAGCTCCGTGGCTTTGCGAATGTCACCAAGTATATTATTTTTAACACCATTGACATCTTTCATTACGAGTAAACTTTGTCTTCACTGAAACATTATTATATTACAGAACTATGGAAAAGTAAAGACAAGTTGCTCATAGTTATCTATACGGGGCACTAACTAGTTATTTGGGTATTATAACTGAAAGTATTACACTGAAAGAAAGTACTGTAACATGTTTGGAAGTTCGAGCTTAAATAATAGTAGAAATGTCTTCTCTGGTCGACTATATGTATAGTCAACGAAATGACTTTTTCTTATCCAGTGCGTTATTTCTTCACTTCATTGAGTCACAGTCACTTTCCCTCTCAAGGTGAAGACTACTGGAGCCTCCACCTCGTGCCAGGAAACAAACTCCCTGAAGAAAAGTGGTCCACAGGTCCTGCGCGCCAGAACCATGAACAACAATGGCGGACCCAGCTAGCCCAGCCAATTTGTCAGCTATTAGTATTCCCTTCATTTGGTCTGAATAACGCAGGGTCCTGGCTGGGGAGGCAAAGTTTCCCAAGTCTAAATATGTCAGGTTGCGACAAAGGGGGAGTTTAGCGGCACAAAGACGGCTAGAGTCTATTGAGGAGGGGCCCCAGCCAGCCAGTCCACCGTCACTCTTTTGTCCTCTCGAGAGCTCTGGTGTTCGGATCTCAGTGTGGCGATGACTTCCCCACTGCCTAGTCTCCCGTTCCTCTATCCCAAAACGAACACGTTGAGGCAGACTCACTTCCAGTTTTGTATTATGTGGAAGAATGAAGTGGACTGAACTTGTTCTAAGGTGAAAAGGTGGAGAGGTAACGAAGGGTATTGGAAGTGTTGGTGAGCGAAGTCAAGGTCAGGTTGGAGGGGTCGGGTGGTGACAGCTCTGCTCAGCGCGGTGGAAGATGTTATCAGTCAGAGGTTGCCCTGTCAGGTGGCCAGGTACCCCCTACCTCCCTGCTGCCCTGCCCTTGCCACCGTCTCCTTGTACCCTGTCAGGCAGTCTTACCACGGTCTTCCATGCCTTACCTCGTACTCCGTTAGTTCTCTCTGCCAGATAGACTTCCCTGCCAACCTCCTTTATTTCTCAAGACTGCTTGGTACTACCCTCTACCTGCCTGCCTCCCTCTCTATGCTTTGTTTTGCATTGCCCCTGTCAACCCCATCTCGTATCCTACCCCATTAGTTCTCCCTGTTAACCTACCAACATCAAACTGTGAGGGACTCTGAACTCCTTTATGTCCACCTGTTCATCCTGGTACCCTGCCTGTCCCTGACTTTCCTACCCTTGGTGCTTCCTGCCTTAACATTCCCAGGGCCGTCAATCGGGATTCAAACATCTGATCGATTCATACTAACTGAAGCGATAAATAATAATACACACTGAATGTAGTAAAAATTAATTCTATTATGAAGTACAAAAGGACTGAAAATAACCGAAGCACAACATTTGATAGACACCACATGTGCTGTGTAATAACCAAGCATCGTTCTTTTAGTCAGCACCGTTATATATTATTTTCTTCTTCGTCTGTATAATCTGGTACTGATATAATGCATCATCATTAATGGTTGAATTAAAGTAAACTAATCACCCATAATTGCAACTTACTGAAGGGCAGATATAAAACTCAGCTGTTGGATATATTTTGAAGAATTATTGTTCTGAGAAAAAGTTCGGCGTAACCTCCTGCCATTATAAGTCCTCCGAGTCGGTACTCAACGATCTTAGTGCCATAATAGTCAACTTCAAACGGGAAATGAAATGGTTGTGGTGGTTGTAGCATCTCCGGTCCCGTTCCCTGCAGTTGTTGTTTTTAAATTATCAACTTGTTTTGTTACCAAAGGTGTGGATACAGAGTTAAGAGGATAGTATACTTTTGATAGACTGGAGCACCTTGATTCCTCCCAAGTATGCCAGGAAACAGACCCACATGAAGAAAAATAATGGTATCCTGTTGCCTGGAATAGTTTGGAGAAATCATTTGATCCAATTTGACCACCCAAAACAATGTGCTATATGCCCCCTTAACTTGGGCTTTGGGTTGTATCGGTTAGAGCCTCTGTAGTCACCCTATACCTTCATAAGAATATAAAATGTAATAATATTTTAACCATAATATTGATTTACTCTGTAGTAGTCTATAGCATACTATATAATAATATCTCTTCACATATTGATCATGTTGTTGAATAAATACCAAGGTTATAACAAGGAGCATATAAATACAGACATAACAATGTTCTAGGGATGTAAAAAGAAGTGACCGTATCAAAATATATATATATATGGATGGCAAGTGTTATAGTCATATGATTCATTGACACAACTATTTCTGCATACAAGTGGGCAGGATCAGTCAAAATTCGCCTTAAAATATTAGCAGCCCCATGGAGGGTGAGGCTACTCTGCCAGTCTCTCCATTATATTCTAGATCCATAAATTATCAAGAAGCCAGGATGCTCTCTTTAACCGCCACCCCATCCATCTACCAAGCTACCAGACAAACCATACGGCCTATAATAATACTCTATCCTGGGACACACTCTGGATAGAAGAATAACCCTATCCTGGCAGAGGGTGACAACCTGGGATAACTCAACTGGAACACACTATTGGACAACGGTGACACACAACTGATACAGAGGCACCGGTACGAACCTCAGCTGATACGTGGGTAAACAGTCCAAGAAGTAAAGAGGAGAGCCTGGGGAGGAGCCACTACTGCATGGGAGGGACACAATGTGACTTTTCGGACTGCCTCCGTCCTCTACCTATAATAGAGTCCAGGCTGACTCCCAATAACGCCAACAACAACAACCACGAGGTTACAAAGTCCAGCCACCCGGAAGCAACAGGACAAGTAGAAAATATGACTGGAAGTCCTTTTATGTGGGAGAAGTTATTGCAGATGATGCAATTATCAATGAAAAGGAGAGGTGTGTTAGCAGGTCTGCACTCAACGTCGGCAACAACTAGGCAAACTACTCTAGATAACTGAAACTGCTTGTTTGTTTGTATAGTTATTTGATATAGTTCACATATGGTTATTCTTAGCACACACACACACACACACACACACACACACACACACACACACAGAGAGAGAGAGAGAGAGAGAGAGAGAGAGAGAGAGAGAGAGAGAGAGAGAGAGAGAGAGAGAAGGTGCATGGGGTCTCCTTATGTAGAATGATCCTCACTTCATTTTGTCAACTTCAGCTTAAATATTGTTATTTCAGGAGTTGGTCCAGCCGGAAGATGTGGGTTAGCAATCCGGAACTTAATTGGCCGTCCATTATTGCTCTGATCCTCGAAATACCTATTATGTTATGTTATGTGTTGGTTCAGTTTGTTTGTTAGTTAGTATGCTTTCTTATATGGCTGTTTGTATGTATACTTGCTTGTTTGTTAGTATAGTTATTATACATGGTTCACATATGGTTATTCTTAACAAACACACACACACACACACACACACACACTGAGAGAGAGAGAGAGAGAGAGAGAGAGAGAGAGAGAGAGAGAGAGAGAGAGAGTGGGAACAAGAGGGCCACCTGCAGGAACAGCACCACAACAAACACGCCTTCTCAGTCCTTTCTCTCTCAGTCCTCTTTCTTTCATTCCCTCTCCTCTACCCCCCCCCCCCACCCCCTTCCCCCAACACCCAGGGTCAAGTGTGTACTATATAGCTCGTGGCTCCCAACCAAAAGGGACTGGGAGGTCGCACAATATAACATCCCAATATAAAATCATCCTCTGTGCATGATTAGTCTGTACAGTTGCGACCCAGAGTTTCAATACACAATAAGGTTGATTCAAGCAGATATCTAGTTTTTTTTTTTTTCATATCACACAGTTTTTTCCTCTTGTTTTTCATGCCCACTTGGGACGCTTTTATTTAGATGAGTGAGATCCTCTCCTTGAAACGCATCAGAAACTAGTTGCTCCTAAACATAGTCATAAGGAATCCAACGCACGTTACTAGTGGAGGGAATCTGTCACATATTTATCTAAGCCTCCTTTTAAGTGTATCGAAACTTCTGCATGCAACTGTACGTTATTATGAAGTTTATGATATCTATTGAAGTCTTTTCTACGTTTATTTTGTTCACTGCTTTATTGTCCATTTTATTTTCAGTATGACTAAAACTATCCACTGGCAAAATTATAATGTCTTCTATTTCTCATCCGATTGACCAATGCAAAACTCTTAAGGGGAGAGTATACATTTTGTACATTAGAGAGCCTTGATTCCTCCAAAGTATTCCAGGAAGCAGGACAAGATTAACAAAAATAATGGTGGTCTGTTGATAGGAATAGTTTGGAGGAATAATTATCTCCAAAAATGCCAAAACTGTAGCCTCCCCTTAACCCATGTTTGAGAGGAGAGCAGCGACAAATTAAAAAGTTAGTTTATTCGATGGTAACTGTCGGATTGTACTGTAACGTTATCTAGCGGAAATACACCGTAGTTGATAGGGCTGTATGCAAGAACATTGATGTTGTTGATGATGGCATGGTACTGGTACGATGACTCCATAAACAAACCACAGAACCATCGTACCGATATCACGAGATCGTCAACACCACGGATATTCTTTCATACATACGGCCCCATAGTCTTATGTTACATCTATTTTAATACCAAGATATACTTTAACGCACATGTGGCGAATAATAATAATAATAATAATAGTTTTGTGTGTAATGATTAAGTCTGCTTCACCTTTGCTTAAACATTTTTCATTTAGTCTAGGCACCAAGCACAGCGGGTAGTTGTTCGGATACCTTTATGTGCAAAATGTAGCTTACACGGTCAGCCTTCAAAAATCCGTATTATGGAGGCCATGTTGACGAGTGATATGCACCGAGTATGTACAGTGACTCTGATAAGTATATAAGTTTATAGACTGGTTATTGCGGCCATTTTACTTCTCCTGCTGCCCACTTTCCGTCTGTTGATATTGTACTGTAGTGACATTGTTTGGGTTTGGATGAAAAAATACAATTAGACGAGGAATGTTGAAGCTCGTTGACTACAAACAAAACCGAGTAAAAGTGTAATAATAGGAAGAGCATGCAGTGTAAGCTTCATAATAGTTTGTTTCTCCTGGGTCTCTCCGCTAAACTGGAAGGACATGTAGGGTAGTGGAGGACAGGACATAACTGGACTGAAAATGAATGGGTATAATAGGGCCGGGGAGGATTGGGTGGAACAGGTCAGGGCAGGAGAAGATAGTGCAGGACAAAATACATCAGGGTAAGGGGGACAAGGAAGACTGAAGAGCCGAGGTAATAATTCACCAGGATAGAACAGGATCAAAAGTTACAGAAGTTGTGAATGGAAGTAGACAAACCGAACAGAGGAAGTCAGGACGAAGCAGGAAAGGGTATAGGATAGGGATGGAACGGGAAGGACAGAGTAGAACAAGACAACACAGGGTAGGGGTAGGAGGACAGGGAAAGGCAGAATAAAGCAGGGAAGAAGGACAGACTAAACCAGGACAAGGGAGGACAGGACAGGACAGGACAGGAGCCCCACCGGTGTGTGCCCAGCGCTGCGAGACTAACCCAATGTTCACACGTCTCTGGCCAGCTTAAGGGCGCCCGTCAATCAAACCGTGCAATCAAAAGCCTCACTTTGTCCTAACTCAATGGGCCCAGCGTGACAGAAAGCAGGCCAAATAACGCGATTAACCCCACCATAAAGATCTCGCCCCGCCGCCCTGATCAGCCATTGAAGACCCCGGTTATTGAGGCCAACCACACCATTAAATCTAACCCCATTTATTGGATTTCCATTAAGGGAAGGCGGGCCAGGGGTATATATGTATGTATGTATGTGTGGGCACAGGTGATGTATATATGCCTGGATGGGTGTACAGTTGTGGGCAGAAGTGTCATCTCTCATTCTGTACCCTTCAATTAGTGTCTCGTAACTCTATTGATCGAGTAGATAGTTAAATAAAGTTGATTGTCTGCATAATTTCCTTGCATTTGAATATTCTGACATTATTAGAACCTTAGCATTGCAACCCCGGTATGTAGTTAACATTTGTCACAATATTGGTCAGTAACTTGTATGAGTATACATGTTGGCATCAATTAGCCTACTCTGCATCATTCAGTCTTTACTTTATTTTTTATTTTTTTACTTTACTTTATTTTATCTTTTATTTTTACTTTACTTTATTTTTTTTATTTTTTTACTTTACTTTATTTTATTTTTTTATTTTTTTACTTTATTTTATTTTTTTTATTTTTTATTTACGTTTTTACTTTATTTATTGATTGGTGACTTTTGCATCTTTTCTATTTTGGATGGTATTATTACTAACCTTGAAGTATTCAGTTGTATTATAATCAATTCGTCAGCAACGTCTCACTTCATAGATGTGATACTAACTATAATATATTGAATACTTTATTGCCTTTATAAAATACATGTAGCCTAATTCATACTGGTGATGGACTTACAAACAGTAGTGGACATAAGCTTCAGCCAGTTGTTTACAAGCTCTAATGGTATTGACATTATGAAGAAATTATGGAAATTCCTTTTAAAGTGATAAGCACAGTTGCATTAACAGCCAAATATTGCATCCTAACTCAACAATGCACATTCGTTTTCCATAGCCAGAATAAGATAAATTACTTTGTTATGAAATCAATCTTTAGTTCCCCTTGCCCTACAGTAACAGTTATAATATGAAGGAAAAAGCTTAAGTGTAAGCTCTTATATATCTATATAGGAAAATACAGTTATTTAGTTTTCTAAAATTGTGAATAAAATATCCTTGGGTTACCCTTCAAACGAGTAGGCTATACAGCTCTACACATTCAAAGTATTCTAACATTATTCTAACATACCAGAGAGAGAGAGAGAGAGAGAGAGAGAGAGAGAGAGAGAGAGAGAGAGAGAGAGAGAGAGAGAGAGAGAGAGAGAGAGAGAGAGAGAGAGAGAGAAGCTTTTGGGAGGGTCTGTAGGTACCCCCATCAGCCCTCCAGAGCTCAAAGTACTGGTGACTGACTGATGACTGACATACACAGGGGGATAATACAGCCTTTAGTGTGTCCCTCCTTAGTCCAAACCCTTCACTTCACCACCACAACCACAACCACAACCACAACAACAACCATAATTTCAACATCAGCCACTACCATCACCACCGCAACCACAACCACCACAACCACTACTATCATTTCAACATCATCAACTACCATCTCCACCGCAACCACAACCACCACAACCACCACCACTACTATCATTTCAACATCAGCTACTACCGCCAACACCACCACCACCACCACCACCACAACCACAACCACCACCACTACTACTACAACCACAACCACCACCACCACAACCACCACCACCACTACTATCATTTCAACATCAACCACTACCACCACCACAACCACAACCACCACCACCACCACCACCACCACAACCACAACCACCACCACCACCACAACCACCACCACCACTACTATCATTTCAACATCAGCCACTACCACCACCACAACCACAACCACAACCACCACCACTACTATCATTTCAACATCAGCCACTACCACCACCACCACAACCACAACCACCACCACTACTATCATTTCAACATCAGCCACTACCACTACAACCACCACCACCACTACTACTACAACCACCACCACTACTACTACCAAAACCACCTCCATTATCATTTTAACACCGACCGATACCGTTAACACCATCACCACCACTACTACCAAAAATATCACTAACAACATCACCACCCACACAATAATCACAAATACTATTACCATCACCACCACTATCACCACCACCACCACCACCACCACCACCACCACCACCACCACTACCAGCACAAACCATCACTACTATCACCACCACTATACCACTATCACCACCACAACAACCAAGGCCACCAGTTCATTCATATTAACCACCTCCACCACCACCATCATAATAATTCCATTCACTTGTCACCATCACTGTCACCCCTTTCTCTTCTCTCTTCATTAAAACCTCCTCTCTTTCTCTTTCCCCAGCAACACACACACACACACACACACACACACACACACACACACACACACACACACACACACACACTACCTTTTTCCCTCATTTCTTATTTTTAAACTCCCTCTTCTCATCATTCTCTCCTTCTCTTCACCTCCCCCTCCCCAAACCCTTAATTCCCTATACAGAACATACACACAGTAAAATATTATCGATGCTTAACCAGACACACTTCATCAGAATCAAAATAATCATACATATCAAATAAGACAATGAAAATGAAATAACCCGACGTAAACTTAATATACTCAAGCAGTCACTCTTGAAATAATACTGTATAATAATAAATAACACCTTCATCACCTTTATCGGTCTTGGTCAGCTCGTAATTAAAAAGCCACCACACATACTCAAGTCATTAGGCACGGTATGATTAGGTAGGAAGCATTGGTTTTGTAACTATAAGTGATTCTGACACATTTATGATTGACCAAGAAGACTGAGTTTAGGGGACACACACACACACACACACACACACTCACACACACACACACACACAGACACACACACACAGGGTAATGTTGGAGGCGGTGGTGACTAGAGTTTAGGCACACACACACACACACACAGACACACAGGATAATTTTGGAGGCGGTGGTGACTAGAGTTTAGGCACACACACACACACACACACTCACACACAGACACACAGGATAATGTTGGAGGCAGTGGTGACTGGAGTTTAGGCACACACACACACACAAACACACAGACACAGGATAATGTTGGAGGCGGTGGTGACTAGAGTTTAGGTACACACACACACACACACACACACACACTTCTGACACACTTATGATTGACCAAGAAGACTGAGTTTAGGTACACACACACACACAAACACACACACACACACACACAGGATAATATTGGAGGCGGTGGTGACTAGAGAGTGGGTCGTCCAATGTGGGGGGATTCACAAGCCATCTGCCCTTTGCCCTTTTCCTCCCTGGCTTTGTGGATTGGAAGCGGCCCCCCTGTCAATATCTCTTTTGTCTTGTCTCGGCAGGGGATGGGGTTGGAGGGAAGGGAAGATGACGGGGGAGGTAGTGTAGGGGAGGGGAAGAAAGATGAAGGGGTAGGGGGTTGAATGGCAGGGAGGGAGGGAAGATGACAGGGTAGGGAGTGGGATGGGATGGAAGATTGATTGATTGATATTAGGTGCAGCAACAGCGAGGTCATATAGCGTCAGAAGAAGGTAATAGAGAGGTGAGACAGCAAGCAGGAAGGAAATAGAAAAAAAAAAGAGGGACAGTTGAAGATCTGAAAGGGATGGCTGTGACCGAAGGGACGCCAAAACCCTTAAAGCATTGCCTACATCATTACAGGCAGTACCTTCCTTCGGGGGTGGGAAGGAAGATGAAGGGTAGGGGGTGGAGATTGGATGGGAGGGAGGGAAGATGACGAGGGAGGAGGGCCATGGGGATGAATGAGAAGGAAAATGACAGAAGAGGTAGGAGGAGGAGGAGGGAAAGGCTCTACGTTAATAAAAATAGTGGTCCTATAGTCGTCTCTGTCATGTTTGTGTCTCCATACCCCTACCCTGGTCTATCCCTATACCCTGGTCTCTCTCTCTCTCTCTCTCTCTCTCTCTCTCTCTCTCTCTCTCTCTCTCTCTCTCTCTCTCTCTCTCTCTCTCTCTTTGTCACCCCCAACACTCACTATTGTATTCCCTATTATTCGCATGGACTCGAAAATTGAGTTGTCCGTGTGTGTGTGTGTGTGTGTGTTTGTGTGTGTGTGTGTACCACTTGTCCTAGTGTACTCAGAAACATATTTAATTGACATGAATTTTTAATCAGTTCAGTCGGAGAGCTGTGAATGAATAACAGACAGACAAACAGGGAGACATACACACAAACGGGCACACAGAAAGACAGATGTGCCTCCTGTGCAACACACCAATTACATTTGCTTATTGATAGGCTACATTCTTATATTTATAAAGCGTGAGGGTGCAAGGAGTCCTGTATTGTACAGTCGCCGTTCATTTCTTTCCCACACAATTGAATCTCCATTTAACCTATGTGAGATTTAATGGATAATTTACACAGCTAAGGGTAACTTGGCAAACAAATATATATTATGTTTATGAGAATTAAGATAGAAATACATATAAATATGCAATGTATATAGCATAATATGAGAATTATACAATGCATAAACTGTGCAGATGTGACCATAAACTGTAATCTTTACCTCATAACAAAAAAAGTATTTATAATGCTTAGAAATTTAAGAATCTACTGTTAGATTATGATATGGTGCAAGAGAGTCATGTGCATGTTTATTTTGGAGTCACACGTAAAATAACACACAGATAAACAGACGGACGAACGAGCACAAACAACGCATAGCAGTACACATCATAAGAGATGAGTCATATTACATACTGTATATAAATATTACATACAAAATAATAAAGTGTGTATTCGTCTTCTCAAGCAAAATATAGACATCTCGTGGTTTACAGGGTTAGGGCGTCAACCAACTGGAGTGTGAGTGAGTTGTAGAAGGTAAGAGGGTATTGTATTTTTGAGAGAATTGGAGAGTTACTGATTCCTCAAAATTATGCTATACAACAGATTCCCTCAGTATACTTGTTGGGAATCTGTTTCGTGGAATTGTTTTCAAGAGCAACTTAGATTCTAATTCGTCCATATATAAACGAACCCCATAATAATTGCAGCCCCGTGATGCTACTCGGAAATTCTCAATCAAGACATTATTATATACCATTTGATTATTATATATTATTAGTGGGGCTTGGCTGATAATTATATAATTGGCTGTACTCCCTAATGATCTTGATAGCTATTGTCCAGCCTGGGTCGGACCCGTAAACTTCTGGGAAAACGATGCTATATTTTACCAAATTTCCGACTCACTTCAAGTTTGTAATGTAGCATGTGTCAATGGTTTGGGTAGTTTAGATGAGGCTGTGACGACAAACGGTGTGGTGTGGTGGGTGGATGTGGTAGCTTAGCGCGCGCACACACACACACACGCATACACTCAAACATACACACATACATACACTCATACATACACACACACACATGTACACAAACTAACTCTAACATATAACTCTCTCTCTTTCTCTCTCTCTCTCTCTCTCTCTCTCTCTCTCTCTCTCTCTCTCTCTCTCTCTCTCTCTCTCTCTAACACACACACACACACACACACACAACCCACCAACACAATACCCCACCAGGAGGCCAGAGGGGCAGAGAGCTCCGGCTAAAAGGCGAACATTAACTTCAAATGACGATCAGAGTGAACTTGCAGACGCCTTTCAGATTCGCTGAGACGGATAAGCAAGTGGTATGCATGTCTTTTGTGAACGTCATTACTGCCGCGTCCACAACTTTCCTACCTCCCTCCCTCTCTCTCTCCCTCCCTACCTACCCGGGGTGAAATGGAATAATTTTCTATGTTTTTTTACGAATTCTGGTCCACATAACTGACATTCCCACCGCTGGCATATGGGACCTGACTTGGGAAGGCGAGTTATTCATGTAAAAAGTGAAAAGAGTTTGGGTGGTGTTATTAGTCTATACTTATTCGAGGAAAATTTCTCGTCGTCACTCAGTTCCCACTATTTTGAAATGCAAATTTAGCGGCTAAACGCCTTTTCATTGAAGTATAAGTTTAATAATACCACCCTTTGCTTCTTCAGATAACTTTTATCTCAAGAAGCAGTAGCCTTCGTCGAGAAAGGATAATCTTCATATAGTGTGTATGTATGTACTCATAAATACTTCACATAAGTGCTTTATTATCCGTGTTAGGAGCTGGATACTTATAGATCAGGATGAACAGGGAAATACAAGAAAATATTGCAGGATATGGTGATGCTCTGAAAGAGATGCAAAGGTCGTGGAAAGGTTTTATGTATGCAAATGTTAACTTCCCGACCAGACAAATTTTATCTGAAAAATTAACTCCCTAACATGATTTCATCCGAAGAATAAAAAATCATCAATGCAAAACTAAATGAGTAAAGAAAAGCCTTCGTGGCGCTACTGAGAGTACAATTCTTACATCTGTACACCTAGACAAGGAACAAAAAAGACATGAAGACCCTTCCGTACCTTCACCCGTCCTCCTTCAAGAAAAAAATATGTTGCTACCTCTTTATATGGTCTATTTGGCAGACACGTTACTTGTTACACGCACAAACACACACGTACTACACCGTGACTAAATCCATAATACCAGTTTATCTCATCCAGTAGCCAAGACTGACTTCAACCTCTAACACAGTGTATGTCTCGCCCCAAACCCATAAAACGAGAAGAGGAAGACAGCTTCTTTTTACACTATTGTATATTCCTATGACTAGACAATCTCGCCATCTGTTGTGCCGGTACGATACTACTTAAGTGAATTAGGAGGAACAATTGTATAATCTCGTTTCTCTGCAATTTTGGACACCACATTTATTTTAATGTTGCTCTCCATTTGTCACCACCAATGCCCTTAGTTATTTTTAAAACATGTTAACAAGCGTCTATAAAAATTATGGCATTTCCTTTTGTTGCTTAATGACCAAGATGGTGAAAATTCACTATGTAGATAAACATATGTATTCCAGACTAGTAAATAATGGTCTGTATAATGGACGGTCATCGATTGATTTCTTCTTAACGACGAACCATCACATAATAATTCCAATCGCATTATGGCTTCTATTGTCTCAGTGGGTTCAGCTCTGGCTGTGAGAGTCAGGTAGAGAAAAACAGCGAGTGCAGGAGAGGAGAGGAGAGGGTGGGACAGCAGGAGTTATTAAGCAACCCAGGGAGTGTTATGGCAACACCGCCACACAAGCACCTCTCACTCACTCACTCACCTCGATGGAACTTGAACCACTTTGTTCCTCTTTCTCTCCTTTCTCTCCCATGACTCTCCCCCTCTGCTCTCACTGGCACTCAGTATTCATCGCCATAATTCGCGGAGAGCCCTCACACCCTCCCTCAT
>JAWQEG010005467.1:35000-45433 GCA_033782935.1 Petrolisthes cinctipes | reverse complement strand
GTGAGGTGAGTGAGAGTAGGTGGGGGAGAGTAGGTGGGTAGGTGGGGAGAGTAGGTGGGTAGGTGGGGGGAGAGTAGGTGGGGGAGAGTAGGTGGGTAGGTGGTTGAGAGTAGGTGGGTAGGTGGGGGAGAGTAGGTGGGGAGAATAGGTGGGTAGGTGGGGGAGAGTAGGTGGGTAGGTGGGGAGAGTTGGTGGGTAGGTGTGGAGAGTAGGTGGGTAGGTTTAGAGGATAGGTGGGTGATTATTATGTGGGTAAGGGAAGAGGGTAAGTGGGTGATTAGTAGGTGGGTAGATGAAGAGAACAGAAGGGTATGAAAAAAGGTGGGTTAGCAGGTGTTAAAAAGAGGGTATGGAAAGAGGGAGGAAAGAAGAGGGTATGGAAAGAGAGAGGAAAGAAGAGAGTATGGAAAGAGGGAGAAAAGAAGAGAGTATGGAAAGAGGGGAGGAAATAAGAGGGTATGGAAAGAGATGAGGAAAGAAGAGGGTATGGAAAGAGAGGAGGAAAGAAGAGGGTGTGGAAAGAGAGGAGGAAAGAAGAGGGTATGGAAAGAGAGGAGGAAAGAAGAGGGTATGGAAAGAGGGGAGAAAAGAAGAGGGTATGGAAAGAGGAGAAGAAAGAAGAGGGTATGATATTGAGGGTATGGAAAGAGGGGAAAATAAAGAGAGGAGGAAAGAAGAGGTATTGAAAGAGAGGAAGAAAGAAGAGAGGAGAAAGAGAGGTGGAAAGAAGAGGGTATGGAAAGAGATGAGGGAAGAAGAGGGTATGGAAAGAGGGGAAGAAAGAAGAGTGGAGGAAATAAGAGGGTATGGAAATAGTGGAGGAAATAAGAGGGTATGGAAAGAGAAGAGGGAAGAAGAGGGTATAGAAAGAGGGGAAAAAGAAGAGGAGGAAAGAAGAGGGTATTGAAAGGGAAGAGGGAAGAAGAGGGTATGGAAAGAGAAAGGAAGAAGAGGGTATGGAAAGAGGGGAAAAAAGAAGAGGAGGAAAGAAGAGGTATGAAAGAGAGGAAGAAAGAGAGGTGGAAAGAAGAGGGTATGGAAAGAGGGGAAAAAAGAAGAGAGGAGGAAGAAGAGGGTATTGAAAGAGAGGAAGAAAAGCAGAGGTGGAAGAAGAGGGTATGGAAAGAGGGGAAAAAAGAAGGAAAGAGGTGGAAAGAAGAGGGTATGGAAAGAGGAGAGGGAAGAAGAGGATATGGAAAGATAGGAGGAAAGAGGGGAGAAAAGAGAGGGTATGGACAGAGCCGGAGCAAGCAAGAGGATATGGAAAACAAATACATATGTGTGAGATACAGTAAAAAAATTCTAATTAGTTCCCTGATGACAGACTTATAGGAGTAAAGGCCGTGACAACACAACACAACAAACAACCTGTCACTCACTCGTCCCCATCTCAAGGAAGTTAAAGATAAGATATATATTATAGAAGGTTGTGGAGGGAGAGGAAGGAGATTGGAGGCAGGGGTGAGGGGGGAAGGTTGTGGAGGGAGGAAGGAGGGGGGAAGATTGGAGGGAGGGAGGGGTGAGGGGGGGAAGGTCTGCAGGGAGGGAGATTTGGGGGTGGGAGGGAGGAAGAGGGGGTAGGACTGGAGGGAGGGAGGGGGGAAGGTCTGCAGGGAGGGAGGGAGGGGTGAGGGGGGAAGGTCTGCAGGGAGGGAGATTTGGGGGTGGGGACGGAGGGGGGGGTGGTAGGACTGGAGGGAGGGAGATTTGGGGGAGGGAGGGGGGAAGGTTTGCAGGGAGGGAGATTTGGGGGTGGGAGGGAGGGAGGGGGGGTAGGACTGGAGGAAGATTTGGGGGTGGGAGGGAGGGTGATATAATGGGGGGGGAGGAAGATTTGGGGGTAGGAGAGAGAGAGAGAGAAGGTTAGGATGAAAATGATGGGATTGTGAGTTAGTGGGTAAGGATGAAAAAAATTATGAGATTGTGAGTTAAGGGAGTTAGACGTATAGAAGATAATTATGTACATACAGTCGTGGTCAATAATAAAATAATCCACATATGGGAAACTCAGACAAATTGCTGTCTAATGTTTTCTTTCACCTTCACATAATTAAGATGTTATTGTTTTAGGTCTTGAGTAGGTGTGTACTTGTAGTAAATTAAAAAATGGTCCTTATCCTTTTTATTGGAATGTTTATCAGCTAAGGAACAAAGAGAAGCTGTCACAAACTCTTAATAATTGTTCAGGTGGTCTTGTTGTTAAGGGGGTGCGGTAGTAGGGGGACAGGCTTGGGGGTGGGTGGGTGTTTGGGGGGTGCGGGAATAGGGGGACAGGCTTGGGGTGGGTAGAAAGCCTGTCCCCTATTTCCGCACCCCCCCCCCAAGCCTGTCCCCTACTCCCGCACGCCCCAAGCCTGTCCCTTACTCCTGCACCCCCCTAAACCCCCCCCAAGCCTGTCCCCCTACCTCCTGCACCCCCCCTAAACCCCCCCTCAGCCTGTCCCCCTACTCCCGCACCCCCCAAGCCTGTCCCCTACTCCTGCACCCCCCTAAACCCCCCCCCCCAAGCCTGTCCCCCTATTCCCGCACCCCCTTAAAGTTTAGAATCATCTAACATTACTAGTGAACCAATGATAACTCGTACACTGTCTTATACATACTTATACATACTTATACATATTTATACATACTTATACATACTTATATATACTTATACATACTTGAGTTTATTTAAGGTTATAGTATAATTATATACTTTTGTTACACTGGAGTGAATTCCTCCAATTAAAGTATGCCAGGAAATAGGACCACATAGGTAGAATTAAGGGTTACATGTATAAAGATGGTAGAGAATATGGGATAGGAGGGATAGATAGGGTTGGGGGGAGGTCAGAGAGGAAGGGAGGGATAGATAGGGTTGGGGGGAGGTCAGAGAGGAAGGGAGGGATAGATAGGGTTGGGGGGAGGTCAGAGAGGAAGGGAGGGATAGATAGGGTTGGGGGAGGTCAGAGAGGAAGGGAGGGATAGATAGGGTTGGGGGGAGGTCAGAGAGGAAGGGAGGGATAGATAGGGTTGGGGGGAGGTCAGAGAGGAAGGGAGGGATAGATAGGGCTGGGGGGAGGTCAGAGAGGAAGGGAGGGATTGATAGGGTTGGGGGGAGGTCAGAGAGGAAGGGAGGGATAGATAGGGTTGGGGGGAGGTCAGAGAGGAAGGGAGGGATAGATAGGGTTGGGGGGAGGTCAGAGAGGAAGGGAGGGATAGATAGGGTTGGGGGGAGGTCAGAGAGGAAGGGAGGGATAGATAGGGTTGGGGGGAGGTCAGAGAGGAAGGGAGGGATAGATAGGGTTGGGGAGGTCAGAGAGGAAGGGAGGGTAGGTAGAATTAAGGATTACAAGTCAGAGAGGAAGGGAGGGTAGGTAGAATTAAGGGTTACAGGTCAGAGAGGAAGGGAGGGTAGGTAGAATTAAGGGTTACATGTCAGGGAGGAAGGGAGGGTAGGTAGAATTAAGGGTTACAGGTCAGAGAGGAAGGGAGGGTAGGTAGAATTAAGGGTTACATGTCAGGGAGGAAGGGAGGGTAGGTAGAATTAAGGGGGAAGTTTTGTGTTGGTAAATCCGCAGCAACTGAATCCACCAAACTATTCCAAGCAACAGAACACTATTATTTTTGCTCTTATGGTCCTGTTTCCTGGCATACTTTGGAGGAATCAAGGCACTCAAAAAAAAAAAAAAAAAAAAAAAAAAAAAAAAAAAAAAAAAAAAAAAATTACCACCTTAAGGGTTACATGTATAAAAGGGATAGAGAATATAGGGTGTTCAGTGTTAGGTTAGGGATATAGGACGAGGGTGTTAGATTAGGGAAAAGGAGGGGGTATATTTTTTGGGTACTGATATACATGTAAAAGGGGGTGGAGGGGGAGGGGGAGTGTGAGGAGGGGGTGTCAAGGTAGGAGGGGGTGGTGGGGTGGGTGTCAAGGTAGGAGGGGGTGGGGAGAGGGTGTCAAGGTAGGAGTGGGGGTAGGGGGGGTTGTCAAGGTAGGAGAGGGTGGGGAGGAGGTGTCAAGGTAGGAGGGGGTGGTGGGGGGGGTTGTCAAAATAGGAGAGGGTGGGGAGGGGGTGTCAAGATAGGAGAGGTGGAGGGGGTGTCAGTGAGAGTGAAGGGAGGGGGTGTCAAGGTAGGAGAGGATGGGAGGGGAGGGTTGTCAAGGTAGGAGTGGGGGTAGGGGGGGTAGTGAGAGTGAAGGGGTAAGTCACGTAGTAGATTGAAGGTGTGGTAGAGGACAGAGTTATCATGGTGAGAGAGAGAGAGAGAGAGAGAGAGAGAGAGAGAGAGAGAGAGAGGGGGGAGGTCATATAGCAGAGGTAAAGACTTCTGTTTATAATATAGGAGAGAGAGAGAGAGAGAGAGAGAGAGAGAGAGAGAGAGAGAGAGAGAGAGAGAGAGAGAGAGAGAGGGGGGGGGGGGAGGTCAGACAGAAACAGAAGACAAGGGTGTGTGTGTGTGTGTGTGGCAGGGGTCATATAAACGCTTCACTGCCAAATGGGTCACGCTTCCCTGCCAACAGTACCACGAGGGAAGGGGGCAGGAGAAGGGGGCAGGGGCAAGGGAAGGACAACAAAAACACAAGGCATCAACACAAACAACTTAGTAGAGGTTATAGTAGTTGTAGTAGGAGGAGGAGGAGGAGGAGGAGGAGGAGGAGGAGGACAGTAGTAGAGGTCATGGTAGTAGTAGTAGTAGTAGTAGTAGTAGTAGGAGGAGGAGGAGGAGGAGGAGGAGGAGGAGGACAGTAGTAGAAGTCATGGTAGTAGTAGTAGTAGTAGTAGTAGTAGTAGGAGTACAGTAGTAGAGGTCATAGTAGTAGTAGAAGTAGTAGTAGTAATAGTAGTAGTAGTAGTAGTAGTAGTAGTAGTCAAGGGTAGATACCATACCTTCAATTCAACCTTCCATTCTTTCATTTGGTGAGGTTGTTAGTTAAGTAAGGAAGTAATGTCATTGAGAATATTGGGAGTCTATCCTTTGACCATTATACTCACTCTTTGGCTTCAGCAATAACACAATAGATTGACTTGCTTCGTAAATGCTAAAATAAGACATTAATTTGCTAACAATGACACTGTACAAAAATCGTGTTATTCGTTCATTTTACTTCATTTTATTATATATTGTTCACCTGTCTGGATAAATCTTTGAACTCCATTCAATTCATTCTGCCTATCTTTTTTTTTTTTTTTTTTTTTTTTTTTTTTAATTTACTGGTGTTTGGTTCGAGTCGTCAGTGTTTTATTTAAAGTTCTTGATAATAATAATAATAGTAGTAGTAGTACAGTGGTGGTGGTGGTAGTAGTAGTAGTAGTAGTAGTAGTCATGGTAGTAGTCATAGTAGTAGTAGTCATAGTAGTACAGTGGTGGTAGTAGTCATAATAATAGTAGTAGTAGTAGGAGGAGTCATAGTAGTAGTTGTAGTCATAGTAGTAGTAGTAGTCATTGTAGCAGTAGTCATGGTAGTAGTCATAGTCGCAATAATAGTCATAGTAGTAGTAGTAGTAGTAGTAGTGATAAATCTTTGTGTCCTTGGTCTAGTATATAAATTATGTGTTGAAGGTGGTAAGAAAATGAATGGGAAATATTGTGTCGTTTAGTGTCTGAGATTATTATTTACGTATTTATTTATTTATTTATTTATTTATTTATTTACATGTTTATTTATTTGTGTGTTCTATATTGGCCAAGGTGAGGACTTAAAGTAAAGAGAGGTCCACTTAGTGAATAAATTAAGTCACTCTGTGTGTGATGTAGTCAGAATTTTGGAAGTTAATGAGTCCTTCAAATACACACACACACACACCTATATGGAAGGAGCTTGTTTTGTGGCATAGTCAGAAGGAATCAGAAGCCTCCAATACCCATACACGATCACAGGGTCCTTTAAGAGGGTAGTTCAGTGTTGGTTAATCTGGAGCAACTGATTCCTCCAAACTATTCCAAACAACAGAACGAACACCATTATATGTGCTTTCCTGGTTCTGTTTTCTGGCATACTTTGGAGGAAAATTAATAGAGTGAGTGAGAGAGGTCTAAAATCTTTATGTCCATCTATAAAAATACAAGAGTGTCCAAAATCATGTCCAATTTCGTTCGAGATGCCTAGACACATTGCGTTTGAAGGAGCATAATTCGTAGTAAGGTGGAAAGATGGATAAAGGTAGAGTGTGTGTGTGTGTGTGTTTGTGAAAAAGTATCAGGGTATATGTAAAAGAGTGTGTGTGTGTGTGTCTGTGTGTGTGTGTGTGTGTGTGTGTTCCTTTCTAATTAACTGGACCTTACCAACACCTATATAGAGTGGATACCTGTGTTTATACATGGTTACAGATAACACTTTCTACATAGGGAGGTAGACAGGTAGGCAAAGAAGTAGGTATAGGTAGGTAGATAAATATAAAGGGAAGGGGTTATGGAGGTAGGTAGGTGTATAGGGAGGGAGGTAGGTAGGTAAATATGAAGGGAGGGAGTTAGGGAGGTAGGTAGGTAGGCAGGGAGGGAAAGAGGTAAGTAGGTAGGTCGGTAAATACAAAGGGAGGGAGTTAGGGAGGTAGGTAGGTATATAGGGAGGGAGGTAGGTAGGTAAATATGAAGGGAGGGAGGTAGGTAGGTAGGCAGGGAGGGAAAGAGGTAGGTAGGTAGGTAGGTAAATAGGCAGGGAGAGAATGAAATAGGCAGGTAAGTAGGTTATTGGGAGGAAGGGAAGTAAGTAGGTAGGTAAATAGGGAGGCAGAAAGTGAAATAGGTAGGTAGGTAAATAGGGAGGCAGAGAGTGAAATAGGTAGGTAGGTAGGTAAATAGGAAGGGAGGGATTGAAGGTGAGAGATAAATAAACACACGGTGAGATATAGGAAGGTCAGGTGGGTTAGAAAAACAGCAGAAATGAACTGAACTAAGGCATTAGATCAAGGACAAGGAGAGAGAGAGAGAGAGAGAGAGAGAGAGAGTGTGTGAAGGACAAAAACACAAAGAGAGAGAGAGAGAGAGAGAGAATAGGGTGAAGGACAAAAACACAAAGAGAGAGAGAGAGAGAGTTACAAGGAGTTACAAGGACAAGTAGCACCTCAAAAGGTCTTACGACCCATACCAAGGAGGTACCGTAGGTGTAGTAGCAGTTGCTAACTAATAGTGAGAGAAAAGTATAGTAAAGAGAAGGCTCTCCCCACCCACCTCTCCCACCCGCATTGCGGGTATGGAAATGGAAATGTACCTAACCCGGAGGAAAAAAGGCCGGACTAGGAAATTTTTGTACAGGAAAGGAGGAAACAATCACTTTAACTCTAACAGGCTTGGCAGAACTTTGTCTAACTGTGTCTTGAACTGCTCTATCGAGGAACTATCAACTACCTCTGCTGGTAGCTGATTCCAGACATTGCAGATTTTATATGTGAAGAAATTACCTAACGTATTATGGCGGAAGCGTTTCAAGTCTAGTTTCCATCCATGGTTTCTAGTTGCATTAGTGTTTAAGCTAGACAGGCACTGATAATCAATGTTTTCATATCCACGAAGGATTTTGAAAACTTCAATTAGTTGAACTCTCAAGCGTCTCGTCTCTAATGAGAAGAGACCTAGTGCCTGCAGCCTTCTCTGATAGTCCATGTGCTTAATTGATGGGATCAGTTTGATGGCCCTAGCCTGGACTTTCTCAAGCCTCGCAATGTCTTTCTTGAGAGTCGGCGACCAGAACTGCACAGCATATTCCAGATGTGGCCGAACCAAAGAATTGTACAGAGTGAGGACTATCTCTTTGTTTCTAAATCTAAATTGCCTCTTTATGTAACCAAGAAGCCTCTGGGCTTTCTTCTCTACTTCGAGGCACTGCTTGGAGAATTTGAGGTCACTGCTGATCAGTACACCTAAGTCTTTCTCCAAGTCAGTACTACTAATTTCACTTCCCAACAAAGAGTAACTGGCTCCCTGATTGGCTGGACCTATGTGCATCACTTTACACTTGTCCAAATTGAATGGCATCTGCCATCGTGCAAACCACTCTCCTACTTTCTCTAGGTCTTTATGTAGTTGTTCTACCTTTTCAAATGATGAAGCATTACACCCTAACTTGGTGTCATCAGCAAATTTTGCAATTCGACTGACATCATTAATGTAGATTATAAAGAGTAGTGGACCTAGAACTGAACCTTGAGGAACCCCACTTGTGACTGATGCCCAACTTGAGGCTTCCCCATTGATTACTACTCTTTGGCGCCGGTCAGTCAGCCAATTCTCAATCCATTTAGCAAGCATGCCCCTTATTCCCAGTGCACGGGTTTTTGCCATCAACCTCTGATGAGGTACTTTATCAAAGGCTTTCTGAAAGTCCAGATAAAGGATGTCTATTGCCCGGCACTGGTCATACTCAGAAAGCATACCGTGGAAAAATTCAATCAAGTTGGTCAAACATGAACGCCGACGCCTAAAACCATGCTGTGAATCATACAATAAATTATATGATTCAAGATGATCTACTATTCTATCTGCAACTATACCCTCCAATACCTTTCCTACTACAGATGTAAGGCTGATTGGTCGGTAGTTTCCAGGAAGATGGCGATCTCCCTTTTTAAATATGGGAGTCACATTTGCTTCCTTCCAGTCAGATGGGACCTCTCCTGTTTCAAGCGATATATTGAAGATAGCAGCCAGTTGAAGGGTTACCTGGTCACATACCTCTCGTAAGACCCTAGGAAGAAATTCATCAGGACCGGGAGATTTATTGACACTTAATTTGCCTATTCTGTCTCTAACTTCTGCTTCACTGCATTGGACTCTTTCTATGGTAACACCCTCATGAGTAGTGCCTGGCTCAGGGATGTTACCCCCATCTTCTCGGGTGAACACTGATGAGAAATGGGAATTTAGAATGTCTGCCATCTCTTCATCAGAGTTTTGCAAGACACTGTTCCCATCATGCAATGGGCCTATCTTACTTCTAATTGGTTTTCTGCTGTTTACATAACCAAAAAGCTCCTTGGGATTCTCCTTACACAAGGCTGCAATCCGGAGTTCCTCGTTACGCTTGGCTCTGTCTACGAGTGAGAGAATAGAGTGAAGGACAAAAACACACAGAGAGAGAGAGAGAGAGAGAGAGAGAGAGAGAGAGAGAGAGATTTAAGACAGGGAGGTTGGTAGTGAGGTAGGTAGGAAGGTTAGGTGAGTTATGTGGAAAATTAAAACTGTCTCAGATACAATGAGTCTAGTGGCCATGAAACGAAAGGACATACGAATACTTGTTTATTTTTTTTTATTTTTTAATAAATCGAGAGGAATTTGAGAATAGAGGTTGTTAGAGGAAGGGATGGATGGATGGATGCCAGGAAAAATTATACAGAGAGAGAGAGAGAGAGAGAGAGAGAGAGAGAGAGAGAGAGAGAGAGAGAGAGAGAGAGAGAGAGAGAGAGACTGAACAACACTCACATGCATAAATTTTCTACGACCCAACAAACTTAATTAAGTGGAGATTCTCTTATTAGTCTCTGATTACTCCAAACTATGCCACCAAACAAGCCCCTTCAATATAGGTGTGTGTGTGTGTGTGTGTGTGTGTGTGTCCTAAGGGGGTCTCCGTTGTGTGTGTGTGTGTGTGTGTGTGTGTGTGTGTGTGTGTGTGTGTGTGTGTGTGTGTGTGTGTGTGTGTGTCGTGGCAATATTTGAAGGACTCGCTACCCTCCAATTTTCTGACTACAACACTTAATAGTACATTGTTTTGGGTGGTAAATCTGGAGCAAATGATTCCTCCAAACTATTCCAGGCAACAAGATACCATTATTTTTCTTCATCTGGGTCTGTTTCCTGGCATACTTTGGAGGAATCAAGGCACTCCAATCTATCAAAAGAATACTATCCCTTTAATTACGTATATTCAAGGATTATATATGAATTATTAAAATGAATATGGTATAACCTTTGATAGCTGCTGTTGTTGTTGGTGTTGTTGTGTTGTGTTGTGTTGTGTTGTGTTGTTGGTGGTGTTGTGTTGTTGCTTTTGTTGTGTTGTTGTTGTTGTTGTTGCTTGTGTTGTGTTGTTGCTGATGCAGGTCTTGTTGTGTTGTTGTTTTTGTTGATGTTGTGTTGTTATTGTTGTTGCTGATGCTGATGTGTTGTTGTTGATGTTGTTGATGTTGTTATTGTTGTGTTCATATACTAACCCTCTAACTACATGACCTACTTATCAACCAACCAACCAACCAATCAGCCAATCATATAACCAGCCAACCTCCTAACTAACCAATTAACCAACCAACCAACCATCCCACATATAAACAAACCGAATAAGTTACTCTTTAGAAAATGTGGAGAAGTGGAAAGTGGATAGTGGGACCGTATAGTTTAAGGGAATTTATTTAGTTTCGTGGCAGTAGTAGTTGTAGTTGTAGTAGTAGTAGTAGAAATAGTAGTAGTTTTAGTAGTAGTAGTAGTCGTTGTTGCTGTGTACCATTTTGTTTTGATGC
>JAWQEG010005467.1:17500-30000 GCA_033782935.1 Petrolisthes cinctipes | reverse complement strand
TAGAAGTGTAACATCACAAAATTCAAACCAATCTGTTACCAGTTTAGCCGTATGGCCCGGTGCACCGTCTGGCAGAAAAACGTCGGCGTTACACTTCACCATGCAGTTCTCTAGTTCAGTGGTCTTCAACCTTTTTTTATGTCGTCCACCCCTAGTGGTGATTAGGTAGAAGCTGTCCACCCCTCACCCACCTCCCCACAAAAAAGTCTCTTAAAAAATCTCACATTTTAACATTTAAAATCTAACTTTCATATCTCAATTCTACGACTATATATACAGACACTTGCAGGTCAGGATCTCGTCCACCCACTTGTCCACCCTCAGACAGCCGTCCACCCCTCACTTAATCTCGTCAACCCTAAGGTGGACTGTCCACCCAGGTTGAATAGCACTGGTCTAGTTCATCCAAAATGAGCTCAAAGTAATTGTTTTGGTTCATTCATATGTTCTTAGGCAAAAACACTAACTTGGCCGTACCACTGTCCGAAAAACCTCCCCAGACCATAAGAGAATCAGGGTGTTTTTCTGTGAGTTTGGTGTAAGAGGGTTCCAGGGTGTCACTCCCACCACCTGGATACACCTTACACTTCTGGTAATCAGTCACTTGAAAGTTGGCTTCATCTGACCATAACACCTTACACCACTTATCAAGTTTCCAGTCTTTATGTTGAGCAGCAAAAGTAAGTGTTTGCTGACTATTACCGCTGGTTAACCGCTGTTCAAGTACCGAGTGATAACTTCTGTATCACAAGTCACGTTTGAAATAAACCCTCACAGTTCGTTCAGCCACTCCCGCTAACAAAACTGGGTTTTTGGCCTTAAGTTCTTTGTTTGTGATGCGAGGTTGTGCCTCAAGCTGCCATCTATTAACGCTCAAAGTTCGCTGGCTAACCTTCCGCTTAGGCCCTTGTGGCGGGTAGCAAGTGAATTTGTTGGTTACTGTACAGTACATGTATACTCTATCCAGCCTTATATAATCTCCGATCTTGGTAGAGTTATTGACTTGTTGTAGTCTAGCTGGTGATGTATTGTACACGAGGTGGAGAACACTTGCCCAGACTGCTCAAGATTTATTTGTGGACGTAAATAGATTTTTTCGATCTAGGAAGAGAACTGCTGTACAACATGAGTAAAATGACGTCCAATGAAAAATGGAAATGGGATAATGATGAGACAATGTCATTAATACAGCAATATGAAAGGTTCCCAGAACTCTGGAATGTGTCATTGATACAGTACCGTAATAAAGAAAAGAAGCCAAGTGCTATAAAAGAAATAGCAAAGACATTAAATATTCCTGAATCAGAAATCACACGAAAGTGGCACAATCTGCGTTGCCAAATGAACAGTGAAACAAAGAAAATAAAAAAGAAGAAAAGTGTCCTGGGGACTGATGATGTGACTGTAAAGAGTATGTGGGAATTCTATGATGCTGTCCACTTAATGATTAGAGGATGTAATACAACACAAGGAAACACCACCAGTGTAAATATGGTAAGTAATACTAACTATATTTTGTACTAGGATGGACATTATATTCATATTATATCCATATTATATTATATTATATTATATTCATACATAATTATCAAAGGTACAGCCAAAAACACTTACTTATATATCACATACAGACTATTTATTCAAATATATTTATATTGCCATGAGACCTCAGCCTCTTGTCTCATGAAATACTGCTTAAACTGTTCACGAGTGTCTTTACCTATCCTAGCAGAATTTTTAGTTCATTATGTGTTAATAAATATTATCCTGGATGTGATGTATACTACATTGTATCAGGTATTCAAAGCTCATAAACTCTGAAGCAACCTGCACTTGTATTTAATTTAGGATTTATGATTTTTAAATGCTTTAGATTTTAATAATAAAATCTTAAGGAACTTATTTAATTACCCAATAATTGTCATATGGTTTTATACAATATGTTTCTGTTGTGTTTTTTTCAGAATGTATCATCTTCAGCAAACCTAGTTAATGACGCCATCACATAACCTTCAGAGCATTGTCAGCATGTTGTCACACCATCTACTTCTCCTACACAACACAACAAAAAAAGATGTTCTGGTAAAAGGAAGAAAACTGAAGAAATGGAAGAAGAGGCTGCATTGAAAAAAGCAATTGATGTATTGAATCAAGCACAGGATAACTCAACAGTGTTTGGAGATTATGTTGCCTCGGAATTACGCCAATTACGGTCTGATGAAAATAGGAAATGGGAGAAATGGAAGACCTACAACATTCATATAAGAAACAGAGAGTTAAGTATAGGTATTGAAAAAAGATTGACTGTCTAAAAGAGAGAGAGTGAGAAAACAAAAATTATGTGAAGAGAGATAGAAAGGTGTGATCATCTCTGACACACACACACACACACACACACAGGATGTCTGCTATCATAATTATGTGAATTTAACCTGGTAGTTGGCAACCACTTCACTTCCTAAGGGGTGAGTTGCCAGTTCTATAAATACATTTGTTCTCAATCTTATTATTATACTGCCATCACGAATTCTATAAATATTCGAAAATTAAGTTGTGATAATTTTTGAATATAAGATCTATAAAAATGTCTATAAAAGTTCCAAAATTAAGTTCTGTGATAAGTTTTAAATATACGTTCTATAAAAATGTCTATTAAGTTCCTAAATTAAGTTCTTATATCAAATTCTGTAATAAGTTTTAATTTTAGGTTCTGAAATTGAGTTCTATAATAAGTACTAAATTTAAGTTCTAAAATGGAGTTCTATAATTAAGTTTTAAATACAAGTTGTACATAAGGTTCTATAATAAGTTCTAAGAAAGGTTCTGTAATATATTCTTAAATAAAGTTCTATAAAGTATAAATTTATGTTCGATAAAAAGTTTTAGATATTAAGTTCTATAATATTAAAAAATCAAGGTCTATAATTGGTTTTAAATATAAGTTTAATAATAAGTTCTGAAATCAAGTTCATTAGTGAGTTCCTAATCTAAGTTCTTACATAAAGTTCTATACCGGTAATAAGTTGTAAGATTAAGTTTGGTCTCAACCTATAACAACACACACAGGCTAGGGGGATTCAACACACACACACACATACACATTGTTTATCTATTTTCTTCCATCCACCCATCTGTTTACACCATACACACACACACATAAATATACATAATAATTACACACACACACATACATAATAAATACACACACACATACATAATAATTACACACACATATACATAATAATTACACACACACACACACATACATAATAAAATACACACACACACACACACACACATACATACACATAAATATACACAATAAATACACACACACACATACATAATAAAATACACATACACACACACACTACATGTATATATACTGTTATGAATACAGTATTATAACCTACAGTGGAAGAAAAACATGTATTTATGTATGTATGTATGTATGTATGGAGGGAAGGAAAGAGGAGAGGGATAGATAGATAGTTTGAGGGAAGCAAGGAGGGAGGAGAGGGAACGAGGGTGAGTGTGTGATTTTTTTTTTTATGTAGGAGAGAGAGTGTGTGTGCGATTTTTGGATGTATGAGAGAGAGAGAGATGGTGTGATGGAAGGAGAGAGGGTGTGCGTGATTTTTTGATGTAGGAGAGAGAGAGAGAGAGAGAGAGTGTGTGTGTGTGATTTTTGGATGTAGGAGAGAGAGAGAGAGAGAGAGATGGTGTGATGGAAGGAGAGAGAGAGAGTGTGTGTGTGTGATTTTTGGATGTAGGAGAGAGAGAGAGATTGTGTGATGGAAGGAGAGAGAGTGTGATTTTTTAGTGTAGGAGAGAGAAAGAGAGAGATGGTGTGATGGAAGGAGAGAGAGAGAGTGGGCAAGCAAGCAAACAGACAGACAAGAAAAAAACCCTTGTCGACACCAAAAGCATATCATATTATTACACCCCATCATGCTACTCAGCGACCCTCAGAGCTGGCAACACTGCACCTAACAACTATGAAATAAAAAATAAACCCAACTCACCATTTGGCAACACTGAGGAGGGAGGGAGGGAAGAGTTGCCACATATCATCATTTATTTATTTATTTTCTCTATAGTCAGAAAATTGGAGGTAACTGAGTCCTTCAAATATTGCCACGAAACACACACACACACACACACACACCTATATGGAAGGAGCTTGTTTGTTTCATGGCATTGTCAGGAGGAATCAGAAGCCTCCAACTCTCATACATTAATTGATTTTCTTGGTATCTTTCATATAATATTATTGTTTTCATTTTGGTGGACACATTTAATCTGTTTCGTGGCATAATAGTATGAAGGATTTATTTAACCCTTCAATACGTCAACAAGAGGTTCTCCCCTAAATTAAGTGTAACAAAAGATTATGATGTATAGTTTTAATAGATGATTTCACTGACTCTAGTATTATTATTATTAATATTATACAGGTTGGCAAATATTTATATGTGTGTGTGAAATTATACACGTCTACAAGTGTGTGTGTGTGTGTGTGTGTGCTCGAAGTTATACACGTCTGCAAGCATGTGTGTAAAGTTGTGCACGTCTGCAAGTATATGTGTGTGTGTGTGTGTGTGTGAAGTTATACACGTCTGCAAGTATATGTGTGTGTGTGTGTGTGTGTGTGAAGTTATACACGCCTGCAAGTATATGTGTGTGTGTGTGTGTGTGTGAAGTTATACACGCCTGCAAGTATATATATGTGTGTTATACGTCTGAAAGTATATGTGTGTGTGTGTGTGAAGGTATACACGTCTGCAAGTATATGTATATGTGTGTGTGTGAAGGTGTACAAATATGCAAGTATATGTGTGTGTGTGTGTGTATGAAGTTGTACCACCACATCTACAAGTATGTGTATGTATATGTGTGTGTGTGCGAAGGTATACACGTCTGCAAGTATATGTATATGTGTGTGTGTGAAGGTGTACAAATATGCAAGTATATGTGTGTGTGTGTGTGTGAAAGTATACACGTCTGCAAGTATATGTGTGTGTGTGTGTGTGTGTGCGAAGGTATACACGTCTGCAAGTATGTGTATGAGTGTGAGTGTGTAAAGAGGCCCAACCAACCAACCAACCACCAATCAGCCACCAACGCTGATACTATGACCTTGTCTCGTGTAACATGGTAGAAATACTAATGTGCTTCTATGCATTTATTTATTTATTGTTTTATTTATAGTTGTTGTTTTGTATCATGTTAGAATTGGGGAGGGTAACGAAAGAAGGTATGTTTTATCTTTATATTTATTATTATTATTTGGTAGGATGGTAGGATGGTAGGTAGGTAGATAGATAGATAGGTTGGGAGGTGAGTAGATAGGTAGGTAAGTAAATAATCGATAGGTAGGTAGGTAGATAGATAGGTTGGGAGGTGAGTAGATAGGTAGGTAGGTAGGTAAATAATCGATAGGTAGGTAGGTAGATAGATAGGTTGGGAGGTGAGTAGATAGGTAGGTAGGTAGGTAGGTAGGTAAGTAAATAATCGATAGGTAGGTAGGTAGATAGATAGGTTGGGAGGTGAGTAGGTAGGTAGGTAGGTAGGTAGATAGATAGATAGGTTGGGAGGTGAGTAGATAGGTAGGTAAGTAAATAATCGATAGGTAGGTAGGTAGATAGATAGGTTGGGAGGTGAGTAGGTAGGTAGATAGGTAGGTAAGTAAATAATCGATAGGTAGGTAGGTAGATAGATAGGTTGGGAGGTGAGTAGGTAGGTAGGTAGGTAGGCCTATTAGGAAATGTAAAAATAAATATATCGATAGGGAAGTGGGCAACATGATAAATAAATAATAATAATAATAAATATATAAATAATAATAATAATGTACATATTGGAAGAATAGGAAGTTGTTTGTTTGTTGTTATTGTTGGTGTTGTTGTTGTTGTTGAATAGATAAAAGTGTATTGTGGGTAGATAAGGAAGTGAACATTTGTATGCCTGTCAACCCTCTCTCTCTTCCTCCCCCCCCCCTCTCTCTCTCTCTCTCTCTCTCTCTCTCTCTCTCTCTCCAGTAAGTGATAGGAAGTACAGTACATACATGCATATTATAGATAGAAATTGAAAGAGTAAATTCCTATGTACTCTCTCTCTCTCTCTCTCTCTCTCTCTCTCTCTCTGTTGTTGTTGTTGTCGCCTTGTCTGTTCATGGAGTCGTTAATCATATTCGTCCTTCAATATATTCCGCATTGTCCACTTGGTATAAGGTAGTGTGTGTGAGAGAGAGAGAGAGAGAGAGATAGAGATAGTGTGGTCTGCAAATGTGTGTGTGTGTATGAGAGAGAGAGAGAGAGATACAGTGTGGTCTGCAAATGTGTGTGTGTGTGTGGATGGATTAGAGAGAGAGATACAGTGTGGTCTGCAAATGTGTGTGTGTGGATGGATTAGAGAGAGAGATAGAGAGATACAGTGTGGTCTGTAAATGTGTGTGTGTGTGGATGGATTAGAGAGAGAGATAGAGAGATACAGTGTGGTCTGCAAATGTGTGTGTGTGGATGGATTAGAGAGAGAGATAGAGAGATACAGTGTGGTCTGCAAATGTGTGTGTGTTAGTGATATATACAGGGGTAACCAAATGAAATGCGACTCTCTCTCTCTCTCTCTCTCTCTCTGTGTGTGTGTATGTTCGCAAGAGAGAGAGAGAGAGGTATAGGCCTATGTGTGTTCAAGAGAGAGAGAGAGAGAGAGAGGTATAGGCCTATGTGTGTTCAAGAGAGAGAGAGGGGTGGGATATCACAAAACCCTTCCCAAATAATAATAATAATAATAATTATAATATAGTACTCTTCCTCAATGATAATAATAATAATAATTTACTTCCCTCTTTCATTTCTAACGTCGTCTGGTGTAATGAAAAATAAAAGTCCATCCCCCCTTCCCCTTCTTCTCTACCCCCTCCCCCTCCTCTCAACCTCCTCCCCCCATTCCAGTAAATCATGTATTACAGAAAACGGGGGGGGGGAGGGAGCTGTTATTTATAGGGAGACTAAAGTAATCAATTAGTATTATTACGTTATTATTGTTATTATTATGTTGTTGTTGTTATGTTATTAGTGTTATTGTTGTTGTTATTATGTTATTAGTATTTTTGTTGTTAGTGTTATTATATTGTTAATTTATTATTGTTATTATTTATTATTATTATTTATTATTATTATTATTTATTATTATTATTATTTATTATTATTATTATTATTATTATTCATTATTATTATTATTGTTGTTTTAATTATATAAGAGTTGGTTTTGTTGATATCTAACTAGGAAGAGGAAACCATTCTTATACATACTAATGACTAACACACACACATACATACATATACACATATACATACATTAGCTCACTTACATACACACACACACACACACACACACACACACACACATAAATCCATCCATCCCTTTGTGCCAAAACAGGTATATCTAATTAAGGAAGAGAACAGGACAATAAACCACTCTTATTGATGAGGTGAGTGAGTGAGTGAGTGGGTGGAGGAGTGAGTGGGTGAGTGGGAGGGAGTGGATGGGTGTGTGTGAGAGAGAGAGAGTGAGTGTGTGAGTGAGTGTGTCAGTAAGTGGGTGGGTTGGTATATGAGTAAGTGTGTGTGAGAAAGAGAGAGTGTGAGTGAGTGAGTGAGTGTGTCAGTGAGTAAGTCGGTGTGTGTGTGAGAGAGAGAGTGAGTGTGTCGGTGGGGGGTAAGTGGGTGTGTGAGTGTGTGATCTAATGAATAAAATGTGTGTGTGAGAGAGAGAGAGTGAGTGAGTGAGTGTATCAGTGAGTAAGTGGGGTGTGAGTGAGTGAATTATTGAATAAGTGTGTGTGTGTGTGTGAGTGAGAGAAAGAGTGAGTGTGTCGGTGAGTAAGTCGGTGTGTGTGTGTGTGTGTGAGTGAGTGAGTAAATGGGTGGGTGTATGAGTAAGTGAGTGGAAGGGTGGGTGGGTGTATGAGTTAGTGTGTGTGTGTGTTGTTTATTTATTCACTGTGACATATGACCTTGTTGTCCTTGCTCTTGGTCTGACTACCTTCCTTATTCCTCTCTCTCTCTCTCTCTCTCTCTCTCTCTCTCTCTCTCTCTCTCTCTCTCTCTCTCTCTCTCTCTCTCTCTCAATACCGTTACCAACACACACACACAGGTCAGGAAGCTTATACCCTCACCATTTAAAGACAGAGAGAGAGAGAGAGAGAGAGAGAGAGAGAGAGAGAGAGAGAGAGAGAGAGAGTTAGTTCATAATATAATGATAGTAATGGTAATAATAGTAATAGTAATGATAGTAATGGCGATATTAATAGTAGTAATAGTAATTATAGTAATGGTGTTAATAGTAGTAGTAATAGTAATGATAGTAATAATGATAAGAGTAGTAGTAATAGTAATGATAGTAATATTGATAATAGTAGTAATAGTAATAATGATAATAGTGATAGTAATGGTGATAGGAATAGTAGTAATAATAGTAATGGTGATAGGAATAGTAGTAATAATAGTAATGGTGATAGGAATAGTAGTAATGGTTAGTAGGGGATAGTAATTATGTAACTCACTTAAAATATCAAAGGGTAAATATCTCAATGGAGTGTGTGTGTGTGTGTGTGTGAAGCAGCATTAATTACCCACAGGTGTTCAGAAGAGCAGGTGCAAATCTAAATACTCACCATTGGTCTCTGAATGTGACTGACTAAATTGGTTCACCCATTTGAAACTCCATTGTACAGTCACCAGCACTAATAAGTATTCAGGTGTGTTTTGATTACCTAAGATCTCCATTGTACAGTCACGAGCACTAGTAAGAATAAAGGTGTGCTTTGAATACCTATAGACAGTTAATAAATACATAATAAAATAAAATCTTCATTGTACAGTCACCAGCACTAATAAGTATTCAGGTGTGTTTTGATTACCTAAGATCTCCATTGTACAGTCACGAGCACTAAACTCTGTTCAAAATTTGTGTTTCATTGTGTTGTAAGAGTGATTGGAATGGTGTCTCCAGATTGGTCCACACACTGACCTCCATCCCACTCCACCTTTACTCCACTAAGGTGAGAATCCACTCTTGTCATTATGCTCGTGGTGGTATATGTTTGTATATTATTTACTCTATAACTTTTTTATTATTCAACATAAAAAAAATTTGTTGATACGATTAGTCTCAGCAATAATTGTAGCATCCAAATATATTTGTCACAACTCGATACAACATCAAACAAATAAATTATGACGAGTAGAAGTGAACAAAGTTACCGATTATATTTATACCACTTTTTATTATCCTAGTTTTTCTGCAGCAAGTAGTAAATTAATGATGTTATAGAACATTTCATTTCATCCCATAAAGCAAAACCTTCTGAACACAATGGTATAAAATGATTACAGATAAAACATGATATAAGTGGAAGACAGAAGAAATTATAGATACATATTATATTATATTATTATTGTCCACTACTGTATGTATGTATGTATGTACTGTATATATGTATGTGTACAGTCACAGTCAATAATTCTCAGTGAGTCTTGTACAGTATAGATAGCATAGAAGGTTGACCTAAGCTGACCAACAACATGTGTGTGTGTGTGTGTGTGAAAAAGTTAGTGTGTGTGTGTGTGTGTGTGTAAGTATGTGTGTGAAGTGTATGTGTGTTAGTATGTGTGTGAAGTGTACGTGTGTTAGTATGTGTGTGAAGTGTACGTATGTTAGTGTACGTGTGTGTGTGTACTATACCAACGATCAATCTCAGTTTCCTCCTCCTGCACACACACACACACACACACACACACACACACACACACACACACACACACACTAACTGACCTGACACGTGGACTTTCTTTTCTCTTCCAAATCAACCAGTACATACCACCTTGTCAAGAACAGGAAAAATATATAAAATAAATTCAATGATGCCTTCTATTTATTAAACTCAAACACCTCACCATACATACATAATTATAAATGT
Organism: Petrolisthes cinctipes; assembly: GCA_033782935.1. Classification (NCBI taxonomy): domain Eukaryota; kingdom Metazoa; phylum Arthropoda; class Malacostraca; order Decapoda; family Porcellanidae; genus Petrolisthes; species Petrolisthes cinctipes. Next base: position 20,015 of record JAWQEG010005467.1, on the reverse strand, counting down.
GTGTGTGTGTGTGTGTGTGTGTGTTTGTTTTTCTAAGTAAATATCTCTATACCCATCTATCACCATACATACTTACATACATAATTATAAATGTGTGTGTGTTTGTTTGTTTATTTGTGTTTTTCTAAGTACAGTATAATGAAATTATTGCAACGTGGCTGGCACTCATTGAAATGGTAATGAAAAAAAAAAATTATAATTAAGTAAATATATAAAAAAAAATTCTCAAGAGTTGACTTTTCCAGTAAAAAAAAATGACCCTATGCAGCTGTCGTGTTCAGACACTAAGAGCCCTCCTCCACACACACACACACACACATACACACTTGCTGACGTTGTAGAGTTAGTGGTAGTAGTGGTGGTAGTGGTGGTACTGGTGTGGTGAAGTAGAGGAGGAAGGAAACAGTTGTGTGTGTTTGTGTGTGTGTGTTTTGCTCGTAGGAAGATCTTAGATAGAGGCAGTGACACCATTAAATAATATACATACAAACATAGATAGATACCACTACAAGAATATAATAATTACATCTTGTCTGTGTTCTGAAACTTGACTATTGTAACTTTAAAACCCTGTGAAACATGACAACTGTAACTCTAGGACCCTGTGAAACTTGACAACTGTAACTTTAGGACCCTGTGAAACTTGACAACTGTAACTTTAGGACCCTGTGAAACTTGACAACTGTAACTTTAGGACCCCTGTGAAACTTGACAACAGTAACTTTAGGACCCTGTGAAACTTGACAAATATAACTCTAGACCCTGTGAAACTTGACAAACTGTAGAACCCTGTGAAACTTGACAACTGTAACTTTAGGACACTGTGAAACTTGACAACTGTAACTTTAGGACCCTGTGAAACTTGACAACTGTAACTTTAAGATCCTGTGAAACTTGACACCTATATAAAACTGTAGGGTCCCATCACACCAAGACTAAAATTAATATTGTCTTCGTTTCTGAACCACATAATATAAAGGACATACATTATTAATATTATTCTCACCTCAAACTTAATTAAGGAAGAATTAGGTCCCATCCCAAAAACAAGAACCAATTATTAATTAAAGAAAACAAGACCAATTATTTAGTTAAGAAGGAATTAGGTCCCAACAAGACCATTTTTTTAATTAAGAAGGAATTAGGTCCCATCACAACAAGATCTTTTTTTTTTTTTTTTTTTTTTTTTTTTTTTAACTGTTTGTGGTGTCACGTGTGTTTGTTTGTTTGTTTGTTTGTTTGTTGCCTGTGTCTCTCCAATATACCTCTCTTGTTAAACACCTTCTCCTTCCCTTGTGGGTTTATTTAATTCTTACTCTTTTTCACCTACTTCCTCTTTATCACCTTCTCTCTCTATCACCTTATTCCTCTTTATCACCTTCTTCCTCTTTATCACCTTCTCTCTCTATCACCTTCTCTCTCTATCACCTTATTACTCTTTTTCACCTACTTCCTCTTTATCACCTTCTCTCTCTATCACCTTATTCCTCTTTATCACCTTCTTCCTCTTTATCACCTTCTCTCTCTATCACCTTCTCTCTCTATCACCTTATTACTCTTTTTCACCTACTTCCTCTTTATCACCTTCTCTCTCTATCACCTTATTCCTCTTTATCACCTTCTTCCTCTTTATCACCTTCTCTCTCTATCACCTTCTCTCTCTATCACCTTATTCCTCTTTATCACCTTCTTCCTCTTTATCACCTTCTCTTATCTCTTCCTCTTTCTTATCACCTTTTTTATCACCTTTTTCTTATCACCTTCTCTCTCTATCACCTTATTCCTCTCTATCACCTCCTTCCTCTTTATCACCTTCCCTTATCTCTTCCTCTTTTTTATCACCTTCCTCTTATCACCTTCCTCTTATCACCTTCTATTTATCTCTTCCTCCTCTTATCACCTTCTCCCTCTTTATCACTTTCTTCCTCTTTATTTACCTTCTCTCTCTTGATCACCTTCTCCACCCCCACCTCTCACCACCCTCACCACCACACCCTCACCTCTCTCTTACCAACCTCACACCACATACCACCCTCACCTCTCTCTTACCACCCCCACCCCCACACCTCTCTCTTGTCAACCACACACCACACCACCACCACACCTCTCTCTTACCACACCCACCACCAAACACCACACCTCTCTCTTACCACCCACACCACACCTCTCTCTTGTCACCCACCACCACACATCTCTCTCTTACCAACCCCACACCCACCACCACACCCCACACCTCTCTTACCAACCCCACACCACACCACCACTCTCTCTTATCACCCACACACCACCACCACCACACACCTCTCTCTTACCACACCCACCACCACACACCTCTCTCTTATTACCACCCACACACCTCTCTCTTATCACACCCACCACCACACACCACACCTCTATCTTACCACCCACACCACAACCACACACCTCTCTCTTACCAACCCCACACCACACCCTCACCTCTCTCTTACCAACCTCACACCACACCACCACACCTCTCTCTTACCACCCCCACACC
>JAWQEG010005467.1:0-12500 GCA_033782935.1 Petrolisthes cinctipes | reverse complement strand
GGTTATGTTTGGGGGAGTGGAGTGTTGTGGTTGTGTTTGGTGGAGTGGAGTGAATGTGGTTAGGTTTGGGGGAGTGGAGTGTTGTGGTTGTGTTTGGTGGAGTGAATGAGTGGAGTGAATGTGGTTATGTTTGGGGGAGTGGAGTGTTGTGGTTGTGTTTGGTGGAGTGGAGTGAATGTGGTTAGGTTTGGGGGAGTGGAGTGTTGTGGTTGTGTTTGGTGGAGTGAATGAGTGGAGTGAATGTGGTTATGTTTGGGGGAGTGGAGTGTTGTGGTTGTGTTTGGTGGAGTGAATGAGTGGAGTGAATGTGGTTATGTTTGGGGGAGTGGAGTGTTGTGGTTGTGTTTGGTGGAGTGAATGAGTGGAGTGTGTGTGGTGCTTGTTGGTGTGGAGGAGTGGAGTGAATGTGGTTATGTTTGGGGGAGTGAATGAGTGGAGTGTGTGTGGTGCTTGTTGGTGTGAAGGAGTGGAGTGAATGTGGTTAGGTTTGGTGGAGAGGAGTGAATGTGGTTGTGTTTGGTGGAGTGAATGAGTGGAGTGTGTGTTGTGCTTGTTGGTGTGAAGGAGTGGAGTGTTAATACAAAGGAATACAAAGGACATTCAAACAGCAACAGACCTACTGGTCCTTACGGGGCTGCTTGATTTTGCTATTCTATCTAACCTACAAGAGTGAGGGAAAGTATAGCAAGGAAGAAGGCTCCTCCCCACCCACCACTCCCTCCAGCCGAAGCTGGCAGGAAATGAAAAGATACCATGTAGTATGGAAAAACTAACATGGAATTTATATAGGACAGCAGGAAGGTTCTTATACTATGTCTTACACTATGGTTAGGTTTGGTGGAGTGGAGTGGTGGAGTGAGTGTGGTTAGGTTTGGTGGAGTGGAGTGTTGTGGTTAGGTTTGGTGGAGTGGAGTGGTGGAGTGAGTGTGGTTCTTGTTGGTGTGAAGGAGTGGAGTGAATGTGGTTAGGTTTGGAGGAGTGGAGTGTTGTGGTTAGGTTTGGTGGAGTGGTGGAGTGAATGTGGTTCTTGTTGGTTGTACAGTTACCAGCACTAATAAGTATTCAGGTGTGCTTTTTAATACCTAACTAGAGACAGTAAATAAATGCACAATAATTAAGATCTGCATTGTACAGTCACCAGCACTAATAAGTATACAGGTATGCTTTGAATACCTAACTAGAGACCGTAAATAAATGCACAATAATTAAGATCTGCATTGTATGTACAGGGCAATGGAGATCTTAATTATTGTGCATTTATTTACTGTCTCTAGGTATTCAAAGCACACCTGTATACTTATTAGTGCTGGTGACCGTACCAATATTACAGACACCAACTACAACAGCTACATGATATAAGGACCTTGTGATATTGTATAAATCTTGGAGGCTTCTGATTCCTCCTTACCATGCCACCAAACAAGCTCCTTCTATATTCGTGTGTGTGTGTTTCGTGGCAATATTTGAAGGACTCATTTATCTCCAATTTTCTGACTACATCACAGGGTCCCTTAAGGCATCATTTGTGTGTACGTATGGATTGTGTGTGTGTGTGTGTGTGTACGTGAGGCTGTGTGTACGTGTGTCTATGTGTACGTGTAGCTGTGTGTACGTGTAGCTGTGTGTACGTATGGCTGTGTGTACGTGTAGCTGTGTGTACGTGAGGCTGTGTGTACGTGTGTCTATGTGTACGTGTAGCTGTGTGTACGTATGGCTGTGTGTACGTGTAGCTGTGTGTACGTGAGTGGTGGTGTTGTTGGTGGTCTTTAATTAACACAGACATCTGAGTGAGCCACACATCTCATAGTGTGAGTGGCAGACAGTCATTTGATCCTTGCAACACGAGTGATTGGGGACACACACACACACACACACACACACGTACATATATATATATATACATACTCTCACCCTCACACAAAATCACACACACACATACATACTCACCCTCACACAAAATCACGCACACACAAGCACACACCCTCGCAAACACACACACACACACACACACACACACACACACACACTCAAACATAAAAATATATCACCTTACTGACCAGCCCCTCCCTCTCTCTCTATATATATATGTTTTTCTATGCTTATACTTATATTTTTTTGTATTTTGTATAACTGATAGCTATAAATAAATGTTTCCAATGTTTCAAAATGTTTCTCTCTTTCTCCCCAACAGGTGTACCTGCCAATCCTGTTCTCCCTGTACAACCCTTCATTCGTGTATCCTCTCTATAAACACAAGCTGCCCTCACCACTCGACCAACTCCATGTACACGACAACCACGGGTACTGGAGACTATGGGGTCATGGTAAGTGTATTATGAAGGGAAGGAGGGGGACGTGTTGGTGGGTTGGTTGGTTGGTGGTGAGTGTGTTTGTTGGGTTGTTGGTGAGTGTGTTTGTTGTGTGGTGGGTTGTTGGTGAGTGTGTTTGTTGTGTGGTGGGTTGTTGGTGAGTCTGTTTGTGTTTTGGTTGAGGGTTGGTTGTGTGGTGGATACTCTGGGGGAAGGGGGGCGTGTTGGTTGGTTGGTTGTTGTCAGTGTTGTTAGGGGTTGGTTGTGTGCTTGGTTGGTTGGTTGGTTGGTGGGTTGGTTGTTGTTGGTGAGTCTGTTTGTGTGCTATGTGGGTTGGGGGTTGATTGGGTTGGTTGATAGACTTGTGGGTACTCTTTCTGGGGAGTTGGTTGGTTGATTGATTGGGTGGTTGGTTGATTGGTTGTGTGTCTGGAGGGTTGGTTGAGTGTCTGGAGGGTTGGTTGGTTGGTTGATGAGTCTGTTTGTGTGTTGGGTGGGTGGTTGGTTGAGTGTCTGGAGGGTTGGTTGGTTGGTTGGTGAGTCTGTTTGTGTGTTGGGTGGGTGGTTGGTTGAGTGTCTGGAGGGTTGGTTGGTTGGTTGGTTGGTGAGTCTGTTTGTGTGTTGGGTGGGTGGTTGGTTGAGTGTCTGGAGGGTTGGTTGGTTGGTGAGTCTGTTTGTGTGTTGGGTGGGTGGTTGGTTGAGTGTCTGGAGGGTTGGTTGGTTGGTTGGTTGGTGAGTCTGTTTGTGTGTTGGGTGGTTGGTTGGTTGAGTGTCTGGAGGGTTGGTTTGTTAGTTGGTTGGTTGGTGAGTCTGTTTGTGTGTTGGGTGGGTGGTTGATTGAGTGTCTGGAGGGTTGGTTGGTTGGTTGGTGAGTCTGTCTGTGTGTTTGGTTGATTGGTTGTGTGGTTGGTTGGTTGGTTGTGTGATTTGTAGATTGAGTGTCTGGAGGGTTGGTTGGTTGGTTGGTGAGTCTGTCTGTCTGTGTGTGTAGATTAGTAGGTTGGGATGGTTGATTGAATGGTTGGCTGGTTTACATTGTATTCACTCTTTATAATTATGAGTCGATTTAACTATTATTTTATTAAGCCAAATTTTATAAAATGGCTTCTACGTAGCACTAAGCATAACACACACACACACACACACACACACACACACACACACACACACAGCCAAAGATAACCACCACTTCCCTTTCTCTTTTGACAAACACACACACACACACACAAAGATAACCACCACTTCTCTTTCTCTTTTCACACACACACACACACAATCCTGTAAAGATACAAATAGGTAAGAACACACGCACACACACACAGTCTAAGATAACCTAACCAATTTTCCCCCTTTATAACACATACACTCACACATCCAAAGATAACCCCCCCCTCCTTCCCCCCCTTTTTTTCAGGTATGGTGTGTGTGTATAGGTCTGACTTCCTGGCTTTACCTGGCTTTGATAAGGACAAGAAAGACTGGGGCGGTGAAGACATTGGCTTTCTACGTCAGGTTGTACACAAGAGCTCACTCAAGGTCATCAGGTCAGTGGTCAGGTCAGGTGGGAAGGTCACGTGGGAGGTGGGAAGGTCATGTGGGAGGTGGTCAGGTCAGGTGTGAGGTGGGAAGGTCAGTGGTCAGGTCAGGTGGGAGGTGTAAAGGTCAGTGGTCAGGTCAGGTCAGGTGGGAGGTGGGAAGGTCAGTGGTCAGGTGGGATGTGGGAAGGTCATTGGTCAGGTCAGTGGTCAGTCAGGTCAGATGATTTCTCCATAACATACACACAACAACAACAACAAAACAAATGATACCCTCCCCTAAATATTGCCACACCCAGATTGAGCTTCTTGAGTAATGACAACCACCACCATCTCCTCCTACATACATACAGGTCGTTGGATCCTGGACTCTTTCATCTGTACCACAACAAGAACTGTGATGGTGGAAAGAATCGTGCCAACTGTATCAAGGTATGTTATTATTATTGTCATTGGTGTTTACTTCGGTGTTGTTGTTGATGTTGGTGATCACTGTTTTGTCTCGTGCATGTTGTTGTTGTTGTTGTTGTTGTTGTTGATGTCACTTGCTCCCTTTCTGATTGGCTGGGATGGGTTGGGTTAATTATGTCACTTACCTCTTTGTTGATTGGCTGAGGTGGGTTAATGATGTCACTTTCCTCTTTGTTGATTGGCTGAGGTGGGTTAATGATGTCACTTTCCTCTTTGTTGATTGGCTGAGGTGGGTTATTGATGTCACTTTCCTCTTTGTTGATTGGCTGGGATGGGTTAATGATGTCAGTTACCTTTTTGCTGATTGGAAGAGGTGGGTTAATGATGTCAGTTACCTCTTTGTTGATTGGCTGAGGTGGGTTAATGATGTCACTTACCTCTTTGTTGATTGGCTGGAGTTGGTTAATGATGTCACTTTCCTCTTTGCTGATTGGCTGAGGTGGGTTAATGATGTCAGTTACCTCTTTGCTGATTGGTGGACAGTGTTGTTGATGATCCTACACACTGCATTGTGATTGGTGGCCTTGGGATAGATGGGGTTGTCAGGTGTCCCCAGAAGAAGTGTCCAGGCCTTTTTTATTTATTTATTTATTTTTTTTTTTTTTTTTTTTAGTCCTCTATTTCTTTGTAGACATTTTTTTTCAGTTTTTTTTTTTTTTTTCATGCTCTGTTATTCACTTTGCGCTTGTTGTTGTTGCTGTTGTTTGTTTGTTATTGTATGCGCTTGTTTTGCAATTCACTTTCCTATGTTTGTGTATCGTACAATTTTTTTATTTATCATTTTATTTTCATGCCTCGTTGTACAGTGAGTTTGTATGTATTTATATAGTCCACATTAATTATTTTCATACTGAACCTTATATTATATTTTATTTCGCTGATTTTTCATTGTACCATGTTTTTATATATATTGTATATAATATGTTTCTCATGCATATTTCACATCAAACTGAACCATATTATATTTTATTTAACTGATTTCTCATTGTACCATGTTTTTATATATACTGTATAAGTTATGTTTTTTATGCATATTTCACATCATACCTGTAATTTTTTTTAACTCTTTAATTTCACATTGTACTGTACTGCCACACACTTGTCTAAAACCAAACATTACAGAGTGTTGTTTGCATTACACTCACTGCATCTTAAGGGGGTCATTCACGTTTGTTATATTGACTCGCCTTGATTCCTCCATAGTATGCCTGGAAACAACAGGACCAGATGAACAAAAATAATGGTGTTCTGTTGCTTGGAATAGTTTGGAGGGATCAGATTTACCAACACTGTACTTCCCGCTTATTAATAGTCCCATACTGTACACGTTTTCTTCGTCTTGTATTGAATGTTATGCCATTATTATATACACGTTTATCAATCCCACCAACCAACCAATCAATCAATCAATCAATCAATCAATCCATCCGCCTCGTCTCACCACCTCAACAGCTCATAATCATACCGTATAATTATATCCTTTTACCCAATCAACCAACCCTTCTAATCTTACTACCATAAAAAAAAAAAAATGTATATATTTACCCTTTTGTCCAAACCCACAAAGCAACCAACCAACCAACCAACCAACCTTTCTAATGTCATCACTACAAGACTTCATAATTATATATATATAAGCTATACTGTATATATATTGCCATCTTTATAGGGAGCTTCTCTTGTTGGTGAATTGGAAGGTCTCTGATTTGATTCCTCCAAACTATACCACTATATAAATCCCCTATTTGTACCATTGAGGGCTTCTGTTTTGTTGTTGTTTTTTTCTGGCATAGTAAGGAGGAAATCAGTAACCTTCCAATTCACCAACAAGAATATCTCCCTCACCACACACACACACCCTCACTCACTCCCTCACCCACGACTCAGGTGAGGGCGAGAAGTGAGGCGTCACAGATGTCTCTCGGTCTGTGGTACTTCAGAAGAACGGAGAACGTGTCTGTGTTTGGTATACTGGCCGAGGGGAACGAACTACTCGACCAACACTACGACGACGACAACAACAACAACAATATCCACGACCCGAGCCGAACACGCGACGACTCGAGCGAACACGCGACGACTTGAGCCGAACACGCGACGACGACGACGACGACGACGACAACAACACGATTAAAGCCAGCAGTAGTAGGAGGAATAGTTTGGTTGATATTGTTGATGATGGTAGACTATTTGAAGCACTACTGGCATTAGTGTTGATAGCAGTGATATGCCTTGATCTGACACTAATGATACACAACAATAGAAATAAAGATAATAAATAATGGAAATAAAGAAAGAGTACGATAGTTGTAGGTGTGTGTGTACGATAATTATAGATGTATGTATGTTGGTTGGTTACGATAATAATAAATGTACGATAATTAGAAGTGTATATTTGATGGATGATAAGGGTACGATAATTATAGATGTATGTACGATGGTTGGGTACGATAATTATAGATGTATGTACGATGGTTGGGTACGATAATTATAGATGTATGTACGATGGTTGGTTACGATAATTATAGATGTATGTACGATGGTTGGGTATGATAATTATAGATGTATGTACGATAATTATAGATGTATGTACGATGGTTGGGTACGATAATAAAGAGGGTGATAATGATAAGTGTACAAGGTTTAGTTAATAAAATAAGGTGATATGGCAAAATGTACGAAGTTTAGTTACGATAATGATAAGTGTAGGGTACGATGTTTGGTAATAAAAAAAGGTTAATAATAATAATAATATAGCATACGATGTTTAGTTACGATAATAATAAAATTTAAAGTACCATAATAATAATAATACAAATAAAAATACAAACACATATACAAATAAAAATACAAATACATAATTATACAAATACGTTCCAAGTTATTCCAAGCATAAATAAAACATATACATTTATTTATTAACTTATTTATTTATTTATTTATTCATAATTTAAGGGACCCTGTGATTGTGATGGTGTGTGTGTGTGTTGTGTGTGTGTGTGATTCCTCCTGACTGTGTGTGTGTGTGTGTGTGTGTGTGTGTGATTCCTCCTTCTGACTGTATGTGTGTGTGTGTGTGATTCCTCCTTCTGACTATGTGTGTGTGTGTGTGTGATTCCTCCTTCTGACTATGTGTGTGTGTGTGTGTGTGATTCCTCCTGACTGTATGTATGTGTGTGTGTGTGTTTGATTCCTCCTTTTGACTGTATGTATGTGTGTGTGTGTGTGTGTGATTCCTCCTTCTGACTGTATGTATGTGTGTGTGTGTGATTCCTCCTTCAGACTGTGTGTGTGTGTGATTCCTCCTCTGACTATTTTGTATGTGTGTGTGATTCTTTTTGTCTGTCTGTCTGTCTGTCTGTGTGTGTGTGTGATCAGATTCCTCCCGACTACGTGTGTGTGTGTGTGTGTGTGTGTTTTCTCATTCTGACTATGCCACGAAACAAGCTCCTTTAATTAATGTGAAGTGTGTTTTTGTGTGTGTGTGTTTTCTCATTCTGACTATGCCACGAAACAAACTCCTTTAATGTGTGAGTGTGTGTGAAGGACTCGCTGACTATAACATCACAAAACAAACAAACAAACAATTAGATAAACACAAACAGACAAAAACAAACAATTAGTCAAACAGATAGACACAAATAAACAAACAATTAGACAAACAAAAACAAACAAAATCACAAACAAACAATTAGAAAAACAGACAGACAGACAAACAAACAAACACACAAATTAACAAAATCACAAACAAACCCCTTTTTTTTTCAGTGCGATTGAGAGCATCTGTTTCCTGACATAGTGAAAAAAAAACTTCACCCTCCATTTTTTTTTAATCTTTTTCTGGCGCTATATGACCTCCCTGTTGAGGAGCTTAATATCAAATAATCAATTAATCGACCTCCTTTTAGACCTTATCATTCATATTGGGTTGTCGTGTCCATAGATTTTGTTTTGGTTGGTAGAAATAATAATAATAATGTGTGTGTGTGAGTGAGAGAGAGCGAGAGAGAGAGAGAATGTATGTGTGTGTGAAAGAGAGAGAGAGAATGTATGTGTGTGTGAAAGAGAGAGAGAGAGAATGTGTGAGTGTGTGTGTGTGTATAAAAGAGAGAGAGAATGTATGTGTGTGTGAAAGAGAGAGAGAATGTATGTGTGTGTGAAAGAGAGAGAGAGAGAGAGTGTATGTGTGTGTGAAAGAGAGAGAGAGAGAATGTATGTGTGTGTGAAAGAGAGAGAGAGAGAATGTATGTGTGTGTGAAAAGAGAGAGAGAGAGAGAGAATGTATGTGTGTGTGAAAGAGAGTGAGAGAGAGAGAATGTATGTGTGTGTGAAATAGAGAGATAGAGATGTGTGTGTGTGTGTGTGTGTGTATAAAAGAAAGTGGGAATGTGTGTGTGTGTGTGAAAGAGAGAGAGAGAGAATGTATGTGTGTGTGAAAGAGAGATAGAGATGTGTGTGTGTGTATATAAAAGAGAGTGGGAATGTGTGTGTGAAAGAGAGAATGTGTGTATGAGAAAGAGAGAGAATGTGTGTGAAAGAGAGAGTGAGAAAAAAAAGAGATAGTGTGTATGACAGAGAGAATAAAAGAGATAGTGTGTATGAAAGAGAGAGAATAATAATAATAATAATAACAACAATAACAATAATGACCATAGATACACATTAAACGTATTTTTTTTTTTTTTTTTTTTTTTTTGTAGTTGGAAGTTACGAATTTATTTACAAGATTCAGATAATGAGTAACAATAAGAAATAATTATATTTTATTTATATATAGTTTGGTGTGAAATTTTATGGTGTAATTTATTTATTGTGTTATATTTTCATGACATTTACTGAGAGATAGACTTTGAAATTTATTGAGGGAGTTGGTACAGTTTCATCTGTCTAATAATAATAATAATAATAATAATAATAATAATAATAATAAATTCATTGGCTTGTTTACACACACACACACACACACACACACACACACAGATATACACAGAGAAGAGGTCTTTCAGTACACACACACACACAGATATACACAGAGAAGAGGCCTTTCAGTACACACACACACACACCTGCATGGTAACAAACATCCGTGATAAGGAGAGAGAGAGAGAGAGAGGGGGGGGGGCCATAGAACAAAACAGAGAGAGAGGGGGGGTGAAGGGGGCCTGGAAAATCAGAGAGAGAGAGAAAGAAAGAAAGAGAGCGAACAGAGGGAAAGTAACTAAGGAGAGAAAATGGATGGGAGGGGGGTGGGGGGTAAGGAAATAGAACCCCCCTCCCCCCCACCACCATCCCCCACCCCGTGATAACCTTCCTCCCTCCCCCCCCCTTCCACTGTCTGCCATGGTGCTTTTCTCCCCCCCTCCCCCCCAACCTTTCAATCTCCCTCTTTCCCCCTACGAATCGCTCTCTCTCTCTCTCTCTCTCTCCGTTGTTAGCCCTCTCTCTCTCTCTCTCTCTCCGTTGTTAGCTCTCTCTCTCTCTCTCTCTCTCCTCTCCTCTCTCTCCCTCTCTCTCTCTCTCTCTCTCTCTCTCTCTCTCCGTTGTTAGCTCTCTCTCTCCCTCCTACTTATCGCTCCTCTCTCTCTCTCTCTCTCTCTCTCTCTCTCTCTCTCTCTCTCTCTCTCTCTCATAATCAGATAAGAATAAGGGCGCCAAAATATTGTCACCAGGGCAGATAACAGAGGAAGAGGGAAATAGAAGGAGAGAAGAGAGAAAGGAGGAAAAGGAAGAATGCAAAAATGGATATAAAGAGAGAGAGAGAGAGAGAGTTAGACACACGAAATAAAAATAATGATAGTAATAATAATAAAAATAATAATAATAATAACAATAGCAGTAATAAGAATAATAACAATAACAATAATAACAGTAGCAATAATAATAATAATAACAATAGCAATAATAATAATAATCACCAATTCATTGTACCCTCTCCCTCATAATTATTCCTCTACAACATAAAAATACTTTAATATACACATCTATAAAATACACTACTTATATCTAACTTATAAACACTGAAATCACTGAAATGTACTTACAAGATTTAATTAATAGTACAACACTTATCCTCAATTTTATTTTTAAAGTGAGATTCTCTTGTTGGTGAATTGGAAGGTCTCTGATTCCTCAAAAAAAAAAAATGTAATCTGTTTCGTGGCACCAATAATAATAATAATAATAATAATGATAATAATGATGTAGATAATAATAATAGTAGTATATGGAGTGTAGGTGGTCTAAATTGATTGCCCTTGTTTACACACACACACACACACACAGAAGAGGTCTTTCAGCACACACACACACACACAGAAGAGGTCTTTCAGCACACACATACACACACACACACACACAGAAGGGGTCTTTCAGTACACACACACACACAAAAAAAAGAGCGTGTATTTATTATTATTATTATTATTATTATTATTATTACTTAGAAGAAAATTGTTACATTTTTTCCACGATTAAAAGAATAAAAAACATAGAGTAAAAATAATATGAATGAGATTTGTATATGAGTCAAGATTAGTATGATGATATTACTGTTATTCTGTTGTTTGTTATTACGTCATCATTGCCTTGTAAGTGTGTTTGGAGAGAGAGAGAGAGAGAGAGAGAGGTGTGGTGGTGGGGGGGGAGAAGAGATGAGGGGGTTGAAGGAGAGAGAGAGAGAGAGATATGGGGGGTGGTGGTGTGGGGGTGAGAGAGAGAGAGGGGGTGGTGGTGTGGGGGGAGAGAGAGAGAGAAGTGGTGGTGGTATTGAGAGAGAGAGAGAGAGAGAGAGAGAGAGAGAGAGAGAAGTAGTGGTAGTGGTGGTGGTGGTGGAAGGGATAGGAGGAGAGAAGGAGGAAAGAGGGAAGTGGTAGATGGAAAGGAGAGAAGGGTAAGTGAGAGGTGGAAGAGGAGGAGGGAGGGAGGGGAGAGGGGAGAGTAAGGGGAATATGAATGCCGTGATAAATTAGGAAGCGTTATTTTTCCCCTCACCCCCCTAGCAACACCAGTGAGAGAGAGAGAGAGAGAGAGAGAGAGAGGAATAATTTGGACTAAGAGAGTGAGGGAGGGAGAAAGAAGGGGAGAAGAGGGGAAGGAATAATTTAGACTAAGAGAGAGAGAGAGAGAGAGGAAGTAATAGTTTGAACTGAGAGAGAGAGAGAAGAGGGGAGGGAAGAATTTAGACTAAGAGAGAGAGTGAGAGAGAGAGAGAAGAGACAGATGAAGTAATATCTTAACATAGAGAGAGAGAGAGAAGAGAGGAAGGAATAATTTAGACTAAGAGAAAAGGGAGGAGAGAGAGAGAGAGAGAGAGAGAGAGAGAAGCGGTCACAGAGGACATAGAGAGTGGAACCGGCTGTGGTGGAGGAAGGGAGGGGGGGGAGGGGGAGATGAGGGTGGATTTATCATTGGAGAGAAGGGGAGGGTGGAGAGAAGGTGGAGTTGGGGAGTGGAGAGAGAGAGAGGTAGGAAGGTTAACCGGTACAGTGAGTGCAAAGAAAGAGAGAGAGAGAGAGGGTGGATAAAGGGGGAGGTAAGGAAAAAGGAGAATAGACAAGGAAGAATAAGAGAATGGAAAGTGAGAATAGAATGATAAGAGGGTAAATGAATAATAGGAAGAGAGAGAGAGAGAGAGAGAGAGACAGACAGACAGAAATAGAGAGAGAGAGGGGGGGGGGGGGAGGGAGGGACATAAACACAGGAGAGACACACACACACACACACACAGTGAGTGAGTGAGAGTTATAGTTAAAATCTAGGAAGTAAACACAAGGTCAGAATAATATTAGAGATGAAATGAGCCCTTCAAACATTGCCACGAAACACACACACACACACACACACCTATATATAAGAAAGAGCTTGTTTCGTGGCATAGTCAGGAGGAATCAGAAGCCTCCACCAAGTCCCATACACACACACACACACACACACACACACAGGGACATTTATGGAGATGTTAGTATGATAATATTTTTGATACATACATACATACATACATTGGAGTGCCTTGATTCCTCCAAAGTATGTCAGGAAACAGGACCAGATGAACACAAACAAATAATGGTGTTGTGTTGGTTGTTTTGGAGGAATCATTTACTCCAGATTTACTCCCTCCCCCCTCCCCCCCTCCCCCCTCCTCTAAAGTATATAGTATTTACTTATTATTATAAATATATGTGTACTT
>JAWQEG010005466.1:72500-85215 GCA_033782935.1 Petrolisthes cinctipes | reverse complement strand
TATGCTGCATGGGAGAGCACTACAAACATAATATTCACTTGTTTTCTTCCCTCTTCGTGTTTTTTCCCTGTAGGATTATTAGTAAGGTGACTGTCTCCGAATTACATTATATATTCCGTATGTCTTTCCTTCTACTAGCCACTAACTATTTTGAGTATCTTTTAGGCCCTGTGATGTGGTTAGTAAAGGAAATGGTTAACTGATTCCTGTAAATGAAGCCCAAATGCATACTGTCAGGTTTTTCATCATTATTATTACTATATCATTCATTGTTATCACCACTATCCTCATCTTCATCACCACAATCGCCATCAGCATCAACACCATCATCATCCTCATCATCACCAACACTATCAATATCAACATCCTTATTACCATAATCATCATCACCACAACCGCCATCAGCACTGTATCACCACCACTATCACCATCAATCATTATCATTACCATCACCACCATGACCACCATCATCACCATCAATACCTAAATCATCACCACCACCACCACCACCAATACCAAAATCATCATCATCATCATCACCACCAATACCTAAATCATCATCATCATCATCACCACCATCATCATTATCAACATCATCATCACCATTATTATCATTATTTTTCGTTCTCAGCTCACTGCAATACAAAGGAAGGAAGGATTCGCCGACCCTTATCCAGATCTCCTTGTCAACATTGCTATACTGTCATCCCTCCCCCCTCCCTTCCTCCGTCCCACCGTGACAATACCTCTCACACCATCTCTACAATCTCTCTAACTAATCCCATCTCAACCTCTCCTCCCTCGGAACTCTAAGCCCCTACACAAATAATATTGCTATTATTATAATCATCTCTCTTTCTCTCTAACAATTAATTTCTCACCGTTCTTAATTGACCCATTATACTTAACAAAAAATATGTCTTGAAATTTATGGTAGAGTGACATACTACAGTCGTGTTCTCATTCTATCCCATAATTATTGACGACAATTGAATCACACTAAGCCACTGCAAGCTACCGTACAGTCAAGAGCACTAATAAGGATTCAGGTGTGCTTCGAACACCTAGAGGCAGTAAATATATGCACAATAAGATCTCCATTGGAATTACTTCGTTGGTGAATTACTGAACTGTTTCAAAGCTTCAACTAAAGCTGTATACTTATTAGTGCTCGTGACTGTACACTCGCTATCCAAAATATGTATCCAGGCTTGCTTCGAATAGCCTGATCGAGTATGAAGCGAGCTCAACAAAACATGGAACAGGATAAGTGTTGTAATTGGTTCACAAGTATTATTCGAAACTTTGAACAACCTTGGATACAAATTTTGGATTGCGAGTGTACATACCGAGGTCGATTGGTCCATCATCTACCAGTATATGTATTCGCTGCTTTTCCGTGCATCGTACTGTACGTGATATAATAAGTGTGTGTTGCTTGGTGCGTGGTATTGTAAGTCTGAGCTCTGTGCTGTCTGTTTCTGTATGCTGCACCAACTTGCTGTACACGTCGGGACCAGAAAAATGGCAGCACATGATAATAGTTACAAAGTGCGGGCGTGCGTGCTTTGTATGCGTGCTTGTGGAAATGTGGTGGGCGCCTATGCAGAGGGGACACACACGCACACGCAAAAAGTAAATAGATATATAAATAAGTAACACTAACACACACACGCACTCGCAAAAAAAATAAATAAAAAATAACACACACACACGCTTATCATTCACCTTTGCATCAATCTCCCTCTCCTTATCACACACACACACACACACACACACACACACACACACACACACACACACGTATATCGTCCACCTTTGCATCAATCTTCCTCTCCTTATCACACACACACACACACGCAGATACAAACACACCAATATCGGCCAGGTTTGCAACACTCTTTCTCTCCCTATCACACACACACACACACACACACACACACACACACACACACATAAACACTTGCTGAGAGTGGAGGCCAGAATGGTGGATAAGGAAACACGAACGTATGAGGAAAGAATGTGGAAAGGGAGGAAGGAAATAGGAGAGGGGAGGAAGGAAGAGAAGGAAGGAGGAAGGAAGGATGGAGGAAATAAAGGTAGGGAGGGAAAGAGGAAGGAAATAAGAGAGGGAGGAAGGAAGAAAAGGAAGGAGGAAGGAAGGATGGATGAATAAAGGTAGGGAGGGAAAGAGGAAGGAAATAAGAGAGGGAGGAAGGAAGAAAAGGAGGGAGGGAGGAGGAATAAGATAAGGTGGGGGGGAAGAGGAATGAAATATGAGAGAGAAGGAGTGAGGTAGGAATGTTGAGGAGAGAGAAAAAAAATGGATGGGAAGAAGCGAGGAATTTTGGAGTGAGAGAAAAGGAAAGGCGAGGAAGAAAGGAGGAATGTTGGAGGTTGAATGGACAGGGAGAGAGGAACGCATGAGAAAGAAATACAGGGAGAGAAAGGGAAGGGACGGAGGCAGGAGGAATGTTAAAGGGAGAGTGAGAGGAGGACGGGAATGGTGAGGAAGAGAGAAATTCAGGGGATAGAGAAATTTTATACAGTACTAGTGTAAGTAGACGAAAGTGTGATGGGAAAAAAGTGATGAATAAGCCATGAAGGAACAGAGAAAGAGAGAGAGAGAGAGAGAGAGAGAGAGAGAGAGAGAGAGAGAGAGAGAGAGAGAGAGAGAGAGAGAGAGAGAGAGAGAGAGAGAGAGAGAGAGAGAGAGAGAGAGAGAGAGAGAGAGAGAGAGAGAGAGAGACAGACAGACAGACAGACAGACAGACAGACAGACAGACAGACAGACAGACAGACAGACAGACAGACAGACAGACAGACAGACAGACAGACAGACAGACAGACAGACAGACAGACAGACAGACAGACAGACAGAGACAGAGACAGAGACAGAGACAGAGTAAATTGTCTAAGGTTAGTCAGTGGAAATATGAGCATGTTGCAATCCGTACTGTAGTTTAGGTGTTATTATGCTTTCCATTGATGAGGGTTTGTAATTAGAGAGAGAGCACCGTGCTTTCTGTGGCCAGGGGGCGTGAAGGAATCAAGGACAATAATACACGTGTTACAAACGAGGCACCAGAGAGGGAGATTTGGGAGGAGATGAGGAAAATGTACTCAGGAGTTCAGATAGGAGAAAGAGTAGAACATACTATGACGATTGTATAAAATATTAAATGGTGGAATATTGTTATTTTTATTACTATTACTATTACTAACTATTATTGCTACTACTATTACTACTATTAATACTACTACTATTACTACTGTTATTGCTACTATTATTACTACTATTATTACTACTACTATTACCTCTATTACTAGTACTACTATTACTACTACTATTACTATTATTATTACTACTACTATTACTATTACTATTATTATTTAATATTTTACCTTATATAGTTAAGCAAACTAAATACTAGAACATAACAAAGGCAAGGTTAAATTCCTAACTAGAAGCCGGATAACAAACATGACAATTGGCTCCTGCTTCGAACAATCCTATGGAAACTCGTATCCGTAACAGTACCCTTTTAAAATATTTCAACTGATACGGGATGAACGGGTCGACATCCATTATGTGTAAATCATTCAGCTGACATGATGAAAGAACACAGATATGGCCATGGCAGTGAGGCAAACCAAGTTTTTTTTTTCTATAATTATTAATTAATTAGTGGATACAAAATTAGTTCCTGCTCTCTGTGTAACGAAGGATATTTTTTATCATTAGAATGTTACACTAAGAATTGACGCAAATGGCCGCTCAGTGTTAAGAGGATATAAAAGATATGAGTGTAAGTTACATAGTTACAACACATGATAATATACGCAAAGAAAAGTGTAAAGAGGATAGGATGGGTTTGAGTATATCTTACATAATTACAGCACAATCTAGGTGGGAGAAATTGTTGTACAGGCGTAGTTAAAGTGTAGGTGCCGCAGTAATAAAATATTCAGTAAGGAAAGAAGCATATACATATTCAGGAAGGAGGAAAGGTTTTTATTCAAATGGAGGTAAGATATTATTCAAGAAACATAAGCACGATTTTTTTTTGTTGGTTAAGTAATGAAGTGTAAATATTCTACAGAAAAAGGTGAGGATGAACAGGAGTTTCAACTGGGCAAAAAATTAATGAATGATGGAGAAGGGAGAATAATACTAAAGAGTGAGTGGCTCGTCTGTTTTTTGTCACATAAACTTAAAAAAAAAAAAAAAAAAAAAAAAAAAAAAAAAAAAATACAGACCTCCAGTTGAGCGACAAAAATCTTAGCTTCCCTTAAGACGAAAAACACGAATCACAGAACACAAAACAAGAGAAGAAAAGTTGACCAATTAAGGGGCGAAAACTCCTGACGGTAAATTGGAGGGCTAATGAATCCAGCAAACTAGTGTCACGAAACAACAACATCCCTTATTAGTAACATTGAAGTGATGATTATATGTTTCGTGGGATGGTTTAAAAGGAATCAGTAGCCCTCCAAGTTAACAAAAAAAAAAAAAAAAAAAAAAAAAATATATATATATATATATATATATATATATATATATATATATATATATATATATATATATATATATATATATATATACAGGGTGTCCGGAATTTTTTGCCCGAAAATTTGGCAAATGCATCCTTTATTAATTCTGAAAAGAAAATACTCTATTGATGTTGTCTTTTTCTTCTCTAGTTTAGCGGTAATTGAGACATTTAAATGTGTGACAGAACGTTAGGTAATGTACACAGAGGCAGCCCCCGCGCCATGCCCCCGCAGCCTGTTGAGTTGCCAAGTCGGAATAAACGTACATTTTATTTCAAATTTTACACGTTATTCTCAAAACTGTGTTATACTTATCAATCAATAATCATTAGACAGGACATTTTTATACAAGAGTATGTCACTTGAAAACAGGGTAGGCTTCATAAAGTTCAAGAAATTCGAATAAAATAAGTAGGTTATACGGCAGATGGCACCGAGGGGTGGAGAGATTTCCCGCCTCACCGCCTGCCACAGTCACTGCCACACCTGACACCCAGCAGCATTCTCCTGTAACGAGGGTGAAAGGAAGAAGTATTCTACGGCGTTCTCCCACTCATTTCACTACAATGCCATTCACCTTCACCAACGCTGAGTACACAGATATGGTGCTCATCTACGGCTTCTGTGGATGGAGTGCTGAAGCATCAGTGAGGGAATACCGACGGAAATTTCCAAACAGAAGAATCCCAGATCAGATCCCAGAAAAGAAGTCATCATAATCATACCAAATACCTTTGCTCTAATAGTTAAGAGTATAAAAATGTCCTGTCTAATGATTATTGATTGATAAGTATAACACAGTTTTGAGAATAACGTGTAAAATTTGAAATAAAATGTACGTTTATTCCGACTTGGCAACTCAACAGGCTGCGGGGCATGGCGCGGGGCTGCCTCTGTGTACATTACCTAACGTTCTGTCACACATTTAAATGTCTCAATTACCGCTAAACTAGAGAAAAAAAGACAACATCAATAGAGTATTTTCTTTTCAGAATTAATAAAGGATGCATTTGCCAAATTTTCGGGCAAAAAATTCCGGACACCCTGTATATATATATATATATATATATATATATATATATATATATATATATATATATATATATATATATATTAAAAAATAAATAAAATAAAAATAATAATAATAATAATAATAATAATAATAATAATAATAAAAAGTACTCCATTAAATATTGTCCGAAAATTCAGTATGGAAATTTATCCTGATTATACTTGGTAACACACAGACAGGCACACATATCAACACAAAATTAGAGTCAGTAATGCACACACAAATACACCAAACAGGCACTTATATCAACACAAAACTTAAGCCAGTAAACACAATATTTACACATAAACACACATGTACACAAAATGCACACAAAAACACAGACAGGCACACATATCAACACAAAACTAAAATCAATAAACACAAAATGCACACATAAAACACACAAGCACACACAAACGCACAGGCACACCAAATGCACACATAAAACACACAAGCACACACAAACACACAGGGCACACCAAATGCACACATCTAACACACACACCGGCAAACCAAATTCACACATAAAATACACAGGCACACACCGGCACACCAATTGCACACATAAAACACACAGGCACACACATACACTTATCAACACAAAACGAGAGTCAAGAAACAGAGAATATAAAGTCAGCACTAATGACGATAGCATACACGTTTCACTTGCCATGTGGGTGAGAGCACGAAGTAAAAAGTCCCACCCCACAAGACCGACCATATACGTAGGAAATGAAGGAGAATAGTTGCCAGGAACCAGAAAATATAAGAGCTGAGATGGATGGAAGAGCGATGATGATAAAAAAAAAATATATTGAAGAGTCGAAGGAGGAGGTGGAGAAGGAGGAGGAGGGAGGGATGGTTTTGAAAGAAGTCAGACAGCTCCCTGGGGCCAGTGTTTGAAGTCTCTCAGGCCAGGGGGGAAACTCACTCACCAGTTCGTCTTCTGTAACCTGTGTGTGTTTGTATGTATGTATGTATGTAAGGGTGGAATTATTTGTAGTTTTATTTATTCATTTATTTATTTATTTATCTATTCTCATGAATAATTAAGGGGATAGGATATATATTGTTGGTACATTATAACGCCTTGATTCTTCCAAAGTTTGCAATGAAACAGGACCACATTAACAAAAATAATGGGGTCTGTTGCTTGGACTAGCTTGGAGGAATTAGTTGCAGTACTCCAGATTTACCAATAATCCTAATGCACTGGACCCAATATAACCTAACTTAACTTAATCTGACCTAACCTAACCTAACCAGATCCAATTTATCCTAACTAAACCTAGCCTAGCCTGACCTGACCTGACATAACCTAACCGGATTCAATTAAGCTAACCTAACTTGACCTGACCTAACCAAACCAAACCTAACCTAACCTGATCCAATTTAACCTAACTAAACTTGGACGTGACCTAACCTACCCTAACCTAACCTAACCGGATACATATTAACTTAACTAAACCTGACGTGACCTAACCTAACCTAACCTAACCGGATACAAATTTACTCAACTAAACCTGACGTGACCTGACCTAATTTAACCAAACCTAACTTACAATGAACCTAAAATGATAAGTCTCTCCTCAAACAGATCTCTTCCCTCCACCTCGAGACACTTCGGGTTGCAACTCCCCAAGAAGGAACAAAAGCCACCCTTACCGTTTTCATTAATCACAAAATTACAAGGGTGTCTAAACTTTTCCTCCCATTCTTCTCCAGGAATTGCCAGCTCGTGGAATTCTCTCACGCTCTCTATCTCTTTTCCACCATTCCATCTTTCTCCTTCTTCTCATGTTCTTGCCATTTGTCTCTATATGATTTACGATATTTAGTGTGTGTGTGTGTGTGTGTGTGTGTGTGTGTGTGTGTGTAGGACAATTCAAAACAATCTCCCAATAGGCTATATGAATTATTAAGAAAATAAGTTATGATATGATTTACCCCAACCAATATCTCTCTCTCTCTCTCTCTCTCTCTCTCTCTCTCTCTCTCTCTCTCTCTCTCTCTCTCTCTCTCTCTCTCTTATTATTGTGATACTCATAATCTCACTCTCACTCACTCTCACTCTCACTCTCTCTCTCTCTCTCTCTCTCTCTCTCTCTCTCTCTCTCGTGGAAACCAGCAAAACATTGGGATGCAGTTGTACCTTTTTTTTCACTGCATATGGAAGGGGAACCAGGTGGGACGAGGGATACCTGTCAGCGCTGTCACCTGTCACTATGATTCATTTACACGCAGAGGTGGATTCAACACGCGTGTGACTGATACAAAGATGGAGAGAATAGCAGCACATGTTTCTAGAATACTTCCACCAAACTATTCCAAGCAACAGGCCACTATTGTTTTTGTTAATCTGATCCTGTTTCCTGGTATACTTTGGAGGAATCAAGGTGCTCCTATGAATCAAAAGTATACTATCACCTTAAGGACCCCCGTGATGTAGAAAAAAAGAATTGGAGGTTAGTGAGAGCTTCAAATATTGCCACGAAACTACACCCATGTTGAAGGGGGCTTGTTTCGTGGCACGGTCAGGAGGAATCAGAAGCCACCAGGTTTCATATACGATCACAGGGACCTCATAGAACATGAAGGGATACAACTGATCGAGTTGAATATACTTTATCGTAACAAGCATACTCCATACCTCGACACATACACACACACACACTTACACACACAAGCACACACACAATCATCCGTAACTACACACACACACACACACACACACACACACACACACACACACACACACACAATCCGTATTTACACACACACACACACCTAAGATAAGAAATATTATGAAGGAAAGGAAAGCTAGGAACTCAAAGATTGCATGACATACATATTATGCTGGTATATAATTTTACTCTCAAGCGTCCAAGCCGAAATTAAGAGATGTGTGGTCGAAATTATTATGAAGAGATGTTGTAAGAACGAAAAAAAACAAAAATTAAGAAATGGAACTGCTAAGGTGATACGACCATATTAAAACAGATATGAAAAGGCAAGGCAGACGACGAGTGCTTTGATGACGCCAAGGGAAGATTTTGTGGAGTGTGTATGAGGGAGTCAGGAGGAACTAAGTTAGGAATAGACTGACGAGGCAGGCCAGGGATATGGATGATTTGTGTGTGTGTGTGTGTGTGTGTGTGTGTGTGTGTGTGTGTGTGTGTGTTTAGGGATGGTGTGTGTGTATACGGATCGTGTGTGTATATACAATTACGGATGGTGTGTGTGTGCATCATTACAGGTGTGTGTGTATACAATTACGGATGGTGTGTGGTGTGTGTGGTGTGTTAGTGTGTAGGCAAATATGGATGAAGGAGGGAAGGATGTGAGTGAGATAGGGAGGGGTTAGGAGGGAGGGAGTGAGATAGGGAGGGGAGAGGAGGGAGTGAGTGAGATAGGGAGGGAGAGGAGGGAGTGAGTGAGATATGGATGAGGGAGGAAGGGAGTGAGATAGGGAGAAGAGGGAGGGAGTGAGATAGGGAGAAGAGGGAGGGAGTGAGATAGGGAGGGAGAGGAGGGATTGAGATAGGGAGGGAAGAGAAGGGAAAGGACGACCAAATAATTCTCCTAGTGGCTGCCATACCATTAATTAACACTCTTTAACCCTAAGCCTATAGTCTCTCTCTCTCTCTCTCTCTCTCTCTCTCTCTCTCCTCATCTCTCTCTCTCTCTCTCTCTCTCTCTCTCTCTCTCTCCTTAAGGAAAATCGGAGATTAGAGAGTCCTTCAAACATTGCCACGAAACACCACCTACATTAAAGGAGCTTATTTCGTGGCATAGTCAGTAGGAATCAGAAGTCATCAGGTCTCACACACGATCACAGGGTCCTTAACGTAATCCCTGTGAGCCCCCCTACGCTTTTTCTCTTCCCGGGCCATTGCCGTTCGCTCTCTGTTACCTTAATATGACTCGATTGAAACCCGTGTGAGCAAGATTCACATGGGTGTATTATTCCCAAGGGAGGCAATATGAACAGAGGTTATACAGTGAACTACAATAGCTGTCAAATTATTATACTGGGTGTCATTTCAAAGGTGAGGCCAAATGAACAGTGCACAGTCTACTACAATAACTATGAAATTATTATACTACGTAATTATACTGGGTGAGGGTGATTCAAAGGTGAGGCCAAATGAACAGTGGTCATGGAGTGAACTACAATAAACTATCAAATGATTATACTGGTAGGAAACACGTCCAGGTCAGATACACAAATTAACAACAATGTCCTTTATATACTGGACAGGTTATATATGGTTTGAAAATGCATTTACACGAAGTACGAGGAAGGTCAATTAAATTTTTTTGGTTTGTTTATTGTCACTGGGGTCAACAAACTCAATTAACTATTTTTTTAAGAGTTAAATGTAAATTTGTTATTGATGAATATAATTGTTTAGTCTATTTCCTTCGTACCAAATTTTTAGAATATACATCAAAGTAGAGGATTTGCCTTGACATTTGATCATACTCCATTATGTACACACACACGCACACACACACACACACAATACACTCATTATACCTTCATGGATTAACACTCATTAAATTCCAATCACAATAATATTAACAAACATTAGAACTCATGAAAAAGTACCGGAAATTAATTTGAATAATTTGAAAGATATGACTGACGGACTGAGTATTCTTAATCCATTCACTAGTAGTCGAAAGCTAAAACATCACCTATAATATATATATATATATATATATATATATATATATATATATATATATATATATATATATTATATATATATATATATATATATATATATATATATATATATATATATATATATATATATATATTATATATATATCCAGCTGAGTAAATTTCAATTGTAATAGATTATTCACCATTTTGCTTTACCGGAACATAATGTATCAATCAATTATTATCGTATAATACTGATTAGTGTATCGTATTTAAGTCACTCATAATTTCAAGTTGATAGACAAAACACTAAAGATCCTCTACTAACCACAGCTGCACATACCTCGGTGGTCTACAGTAGTTACAGAGACACTCCACACCACCATCCAAACATGGGTGTGGGTTGTAGGCAAGAATATCCATGATGTTAACGATGAGGCAGTAAGGGTTCGATGGCACTGTTGTTTGGGAGTCATCGTGCCTGTACCACACCATCGCCAACACCATCATTGTATATTCTTGTCTGCGACCCTAAAACCCATGTCTTCCCTCCGATACTTGGATTTATGTACAGTTGCCATCAGATGACTCGAGGCCACCTCGTACACCAACAAGCTTGTTTTGCATGATACTCATTGCAGAAAAGTTATATCTGCATATTGACAACTTATCACTGGGTTTGTTTCACCCGAGCAGACGACTGAATTTCGGTCCAGTTCATATATTTCACTGATACTAGACACAACACCAGTATGTTTGTGGATGGGGTGGCCTTGAGTCATCTGGTGGCAACTGTACATTTAACTAACTCTATGAGGTAGCTTTTAGTGCCTCTGAGATGTGAGGTGGACGTGGAGGAGGGAACCGTTGCTCACATATAATATAGTTCACAATCATATACAAGCTGTTTTATTTTCCTTGGAGAAACTACTCGCGCATTTATAAGCAAATACACACACATATGCAAATACACACACATGCAAATATACACACATGCAGAGGGGGAGGCGGTGGCAGAGTGGATAAAGAGACGGACTGTGAATGTCAAGGGCCTGGGTTCGAATTCACGAGAAAATGCATCAAGAAAATGCCCCCTAACATCGTCATCAACTCACAACATAGAAGATGCCCGACCATATTCCGAGATGCTGTGAGTGACGGTGTAGCTGCTCTCTCCTGATGGTGATTTGTATAAATAAGATGTCGTCATCTAGTAGGACAGAAGAGAAGCTACGGTACAAACATTAACACGAAGCTCCACTGTCTCATCTGGTGCGACACATAATAATCTCGGGGCCTCGCAAGAGTAACGGGCTACTGACAGCCTACAGTCCCGAGGTTGAGGTAAAAAAAAAAAGAAAGGATACACACACCTGCAAATACACACACATTCAAACCCACACATAAGCAAATACAAAGTTCATATTAAATGGGGAAAGTACAGTGTTGGTAAATTTGGAGCAACTGATTTCTTCTCACTATTTCAAGCAGCAACAGGCCACTATTATTTTTGTTAACCTGGTCCTGTTTCATGTCATACATAGGAGGAATCAAGGCCCTTTAATGTACCCTAAATGTATCACTCCCTTAAATACACCTGAATCCCCGAGGGTAAATACGATGTTCAAATCTACATATTGAATATGAAAGGCATAAAAATCTCATTCCAACCATAAACAACGTTACGGGACCCTGTGATCGCGTATGAGACATGTTGGCTTCTGATTCCTCCTGACTATGCCACGAAACGAGCTAACTCCATTAAAGGTGGTTTTTCGTGGCAATGTATGAAGGACTCTTTAACCACCGATTTTCTGACTACATCACTGGGGTCCTTTAGGCCCGGGACACACGGGCACTTTGTGGTCACCACACAAGGAACACACGAGTCGTCCTTTGACTATTCACCACTGAAGGGGGCGACAGTGGTCGCCGAAACTGTATGGTAATAAATCATTTGTCTACCGTTGTGGGTTTTCTTCGCCTTCACGTTCCTGCTACAGCGCCGTTACTGCATGACTAGTGCGTGTGGTCCTTGTGTGAACAAAGCGCCCGTGTGTTCCAGGCCTAAAAAGACCATTATACTTTACAACTCTCCAATATCACACCCCCGTCACTACCACCACTACAACTACCACCACAATCAGCTTGATGTCACGGGGCTGAGGCTCGACAAGTCTGAACCCTATATTTACAGGCTACACTTCCATTACCCTGGTTATATTGAGTGTAGCATCGACATCTGTGCCAATATTCACAACAAAGCACTATTTCCTATACAGTACATATACCCACTGGTTATGGGGAATATAATACAAACACACACGAATTACTGACTGTCTGTATGAATTCAAATGCTTCCATCCGCAAGAATTTTTCACAAAAGAATAATATTAATTTTGTTTTTTTCATAAAAATGTGTGTAGTTATGCTAA